>BOPP01000002.1:3475839-3494051 GCA_017312745.1 Gryllus bimaculatus | reverse complement strand
TCTTCCCTTTACGGAAAAACCCTACTTCCTGTGGCTAGGCTAATCCTCTCCCAAGCGTCCCCAAATACATGCCATGAGGCACGCTGGCTAATACGTTACAATATGCACCCAGGCACAGAGAGGAAGCATCCAGGCACACAGAGAGAGGGAGACACCCTCGCAGAGAGAGAGGAAGACACCCACGCACAGATTATAAGGCAAACATATATTTATGTTCTGTGCACATTTGTTAATGTCATTGGATCGAAATTAGCCCGAAAGCATTTATTTTGTAATATATAATCAGATTACTACAAATGGTTTAATTTTTTTCTATGTTACATAAGACACATCTGAGAAATTAATAGTGCAACAACTTCTTCGATTTTTTGTACATTCGATCTTTTGTTACACTTTTTTTTAATTCTTTAAAACCTCTTTTATATACATGAAATAAAAATTGCAAGAGTTCAGGAAATATCAATTTGAAATGCACCAATGAAATTACTCATGGCGATTCTGCTGAATTTCTTTACATTAGGTCTTATTGTAGTGACAATATTTATCTGTATGAAAAGTAGTTATATTGTCAAATTGTTGTTTGTGTTGATATTAGCTTGAAAATATTTAGTTTTCACAGCAAACGTTCTACAATTGTTAATGATTTTCACAAAAAAACGACTGATGTTCTAATTCCAGGAGAAATTATGATATAGATAACTTTATATAACCACTGCTGAAGGCACAGAGAAGTTTTAGGGACTAGTTTTCAGTAATAGCTTGTCTTTCCATTAATCATAAAATCCTATTCGAAATTAGTATTAGCCGAGGTCTCACACCGAGCTGTTTATTTTCATTTATTATTATTTCTTTTCGTTCATTTTAAGAAAAATTCCTTCGATGAAAGTAATTAAAATTTTTGTTTTGTACAAAAATCCCTTAAATAATTGAGTTTGGAGTGATAAAATTATGTTTAACTATGAATAAATCAAAGTACTGAATACAACAGGTAAAACAATTTTCAAACATGTTCTTACGGTAATGATCATTGTTAAAAACCATTTTCTTTTCCTTTCCAACTCTTCCTTCTTGAGTCATTATCTTCTTCTCCATACGTCACACGTAAGTTACCTACCCCCCTTGTTAGTAGCTGCCGACTGTTCCTCTTGTGCTGCAAACAACCTCCGGCTGATCCTCAAGTCCAAGGCGAAAGGAAAGAAAATCCCAAACCACTGAATTGCACAAACCGTCCGTCGATCATTCACGCTGCAACAGATGAAATTTTCTTTAATAAAATGGCATAGGTTCAGTTTGTAATAAAATCTCTGGAGTTTTGGAAATTGGTGCATGTCAAATTATTTTCGACTGCTGCTACATCAGTATTGACACTTGAATTTTTCTCTAATACAATCCATTCTTGGTAGTAAATCTTCGTATCATATCAAGAACGTTTGTTGACTGCATGAAAAACAATTTTCTGAAACAAATTATTGAATTAATTATTAGTGATACAATTGCTATTATTAATTCCAGCAATTACATAAAAAATAAGCAGAGTATACTTCCGAATTAATAAATAATTACATTAATCCGACCTTTACCCACCTGTCACCTCACATTTCTGTCATTTGTATCTCCTGGTTCGGCAACTCACATTGTTAAAAATAAAAAAAAGTTGCTTAAAACAGAATGAATTAAAATGGCAAAACACATGAATTTTTAATTTGATTGTATTAGCATATTTCCAATATTTCACATTGATTGTATGGCTGATTCGCTACAATAAAATTACCATAAAAATAACTAACATCAAATCAAGCAATCATTCCCTATACCACCCGTCTGTCATGATTCTACCACTCAAATTTGTAACTTGAAATAACCTTCAAAATTACGTAAAATACATTAACACTGAATACTCATAGAACACTTACAAAGGACCTGAATATTCAAAGAAAAAAGCTTATTACACTTCTGTTCCACACGTAACATTTAGTTATTTCTATGCTTTGAAGCAAAATATCAAATCAAATGGAAGACACTCCTAGCTCTACAACACACAATAAAACGCAATAGTTATTTCATTTAGGAAAATCTTTGCTATATTTTGAGGATGCAAAATTGAGCACTTTCCTTGCATCAATGGGAACTTCTGCATCGCTGGTGAACGCTCGAAATGTCGGCTTTCAATGCGTTCGTGTTGGGATGATCCCTCCAGCTCTTACACGTCGCATCAATATTCCTGGAAAACTTAAGTACTGTTCACTGATTCATTAAAATACACTATTGCAAAATATTAAATATAATAACGTTTCCTTTCTTTTTAAAGAATCCTCAGTCGCTGAATACTCGACTCGACTCTCCAACGCGTCTAGGGTGCAGGTTCTCAGAAGTAAATAAGCTGTCTGAGGAAAAAAAGAACGTTTCCTATTACGCGAAAGAATCTTCTTTGTGTGTCAGAAAGCTCTACTCTCCTCATATTGACTAAGAATAGAAAAAAAATCCTAATGTATTTTTTTGTTGTATTCTTCATTAATATGAAACTTGTTAATTTCAATACAAATTAAAATCATTGAATAAAATGTGTTAACTATGAGGTACACCATTACCTCATAATGGTGAACTGAAGGAATTTTATAAGCAGTGGAAGTATAAATACGTAAAACTACATTATTATGCTGCAATAGCAAAACATTAGGGTGGAATATGATGTTTATTATGGTTTGGATTTATTGTTTGGTAATTTAATATCATTTTATAAGTAAACAATGAATGATCATTTGAGGAAGACAAACTGATCAAAGGAAGATCAATTACATATGCTTACGCTGGTGAACAGGTGAATATACACACATAATATTAGAGAGGAATGCATTAGAGGTGATTGTCCACAAATTTTTCTCAGATGTTTATAAAAAATTGAAGTTGTAGCTGAAGTAGCAAGACAAGGTAGAAAAACAAATGAGTGATACACTCGGAATGTGGGAAAGAGGGCAGGTGAGACTTTCCAAAGTGGTAGAAGTTGCTTAGATATGAGGCAATCTAATTTGTGTCTTGAAATGTTTTAATGTTTATTTTTGAATTTTGCTTGAGAAACAGGAATTAAATTTGTGAATAATTGTAAAATTTCAAAGATCACATTTTTGACTGATTAAAGAACTGGAGCGAATGGAGAAATTATTATGGTTAAAGTTTCTGGAGTTCATTTGTGAAGTTAGCTCATGCAAGAAGATGGCAACACTAAAATTGCAGAGACTACAGTTACGAAACAAAAGTGCAAATAATTTAATGACAGAAGATGAAGTTAGTATGACCAAGATTAAATTATTTTCAATCATAAGGTTTACAAAATTAATATTAAACTAGTGGCACTACAGAATGGCACAGACTTTTTCACACTATGTAGTTTTTTTAAATTCTTTGGTCTGGGCTAGCTTTTTGGTTTTGCTCCACCATCTTCTCAACTGCCATCTATCGCCACCCAATGTTTATGTTTTGTACATTTGCTCAATTTTTGATTCCTTAGTAATAGATGATGGCGTTTGAGGATTTCTGAAAGTGCAGAATTTTGAGCTCATTTTATCGGAAACCTTTTGAGATTTTGAGAAACTTTATCCAACATCATTTTAAGCACTTGATTAAACAAATTCAATAATGTATTTAAAATTGCCGTTTATGTAAATATTAACAAAACGAGAGAGATGTCAAAAAAATTACATTTGTTTAATTTTTGAAAAACAAAACAATACAGCAAAATCGCTTTTATGTTGCCCTGTACAACACATTTAGCACTATGCATAGCAAAAGGTTAAAGAAAAAATGTAACAGTTTTAAAGAAATTCTCGTTCGTCGTGGTCTAATTTGATGCGATGTGCGCAGCCTGTAGCCCTAATTAAATCTCTCAACTCTCCATTTTACTCTGCTCTGCTCGGGCGCGGTGGTACACACAAATATATAGAAACAGCCCCTCCCTGCCGCGGGGGTGGCTACCGCGAGGCGTGGCGGAGGGGGCTGGTCTAATGTGGTAGGAGGGGGGGGGGCTCTCTGGGACACCGTGGGAAGGGTTGCCAAAATCTCTGTGACAACGGGCAGGGCGGGACGGCGCGGTGCGCGTCGGTGCCGAGCCGCTGGCTGGGGGTAGTTGGACTTCGCGGAAGGTGCAAATGGGGAGTCATAAACGGCACATGCCAAACAAGTGGTTTAAAGGACGCCGCGCCGCGCCAAGAGAGTGGCAGGCCGGCGGCATTGGGTGACAAAAGAGACGGATCAGCGGATCACAGAAGCTTTCTCGGACAAAGAGAAAGGGCGGGCGCCGGGAAGAACGGGTGGTTTGTGTGTTTTTGTGTAAATGTTAATTAATATGAAACAGTTTCAGTAATTAAGAAAATTACTATGATAGACCAACGCGTTTGTTGAGCCCAATTCGCATCTTCCCCTCTCTGGGAATTTGCAACGAGTCCACGACACACGATGCTTTCCTCAAACCGGTCTGAAAGTTGTTCGCTTGCCCTTTCGCCAAAGGCGCTGCCTACCCAGTACTCTTCCCGCGATAACTCTCGTCGCAGCTGGGAGCGGAGATCCGAGCACTCGCGCTTGCCTGAAGCCAGTGGGGCTAGCAATTATTATTTCAGAACCAGCTGCAGGTTAACGCATTGACCAATACGATAAAGATTAACCTGTCTCCGAAATTTGAACTTATTATTATGAAGCAGTGAACTTTATATTTTTACCAATTAATACATATAATATATAATTCTTTAAGGTCTGTTTTTAAAATGTTGAGGCCCCCGGCGGCAGCCGGGTTCGCCTATGCTTTAAAGCGGCAATCAAAGGCAGTCCCTTCCTTAGTTGTGCGCGAAGTTAACGAGCTTTTTAAAGTTCTGGCGGTCGTATGATATAATTGAGATGCTGTATATTGTATTTTTCTGTTGTTTTTTAACTTTCTCGCTACGGAGTAGAGAAAGGGCGGTAGTAGTTATGTAGGCATTATGCTGCGCGAAATAACGGGAAATTTTCGGTAGTAAAACTCTTAATACAGGTCTCTGGTAAAGAAAAAGTTGATACCTCCAGTTACTAAATTTAGAATTAAAAATTCTTTAACATGTGGTGTAGCCAGAACCTATGTTTTGTGAGTAATTGATACCGAGGTCCCGCATTTTCAGAAATGCTCAAACAGCATTTTCTCAAAAATTGCTCCAAACTTTTCGAACGGATAGTGCTACTTCCACTCTTTGATGTGATGTAAAGTTCATTTCGGAATTTTTTTTCTTTCGAAAATTACACAAATCTAATTTCTTTGAAAGATCTCTCACGCCGCTATTATGCACATTTCCTGCAGTTTGTAAATACTATTGTGTTTGTGAGGTATTGTGCTTCAAACGACTTTAAATGAAATTTTTCGAAAACTCAAAAATTTTCTATGAAAAAGAGCCTCATATTTCGAATTTACAGTACGCTTAAAACGCTAGTTTTTTTTAAAAAACGGCTCCAAAATTTTTGTAATAAAACTGGCCACATATGACGTGTTTTTAATTGTTCTTTAATATTAATTAAATCATATTCCGTCTAAGCTGTTCGGAAACGCAAAAAAATTAGTAAGTTGAAGAAAAATGCCCTTTGGGCTGAGATAGTGTGCAGCTGGCAAGAGTAATGTGGCAAGGTCCGAGTAGCTAGCCGCAGACCGAAGGAAATAGCAAAACTAAAACGGGAAAGTCTGCTGCCTAATTCGAAGAATCCCTAGTTATTTTCTCGCTATTGCTTACGCACTGCGTAATACGCCAAATCTAGAGAAAGTCTCGAAATTCTGAAGGGAGGGGCAGCGACAGTTTGACAGAAAAAACTCATATTGCCGGACCTGCATAACGAACATGGTGACGGACCAAATCTTGTATAAGAAAAAGTAAATCTACATATAGTAATTTACTTTAGTATTACATATAGTAATTTACTTTTTCTATATATGCTGAGTAGACAGAAATCAAAATGTTTTGTGGGTCTTGAATTCTAAAAATCCGAGCAAAAACGTTGTCCGTCGGAGTGTGAACTACGCCAGGGTGGTGGGGCGCCAGACCGATGCATCAGTGACGCGGGATACCCGACGACTCACCCACCGCCCGCCACCATCTTCGAGGGTGGCGCAGATCTTATGATTCTTCCGAGTGAAGCGGGAAGATCTCACAGTATGCGCTCTGTGGGTTATGCTTGCACGAGACGGTTAGCTGGGTTCGGTGTGCTTCGTCGTTAATAATTAATAGAAAAATGACGTATTCCTGTTACAGTGGCAGTTCTGAAGGACCCTCGACTTCTTTTATTAAGTGTTAAAAATAATCTTGGAAATGAAAGTTGCGCAAATAATAGTATGGTCTTCGCAATCATTTACGGTAGAATTTAACGTTATAGAATTCATTACAATTCTATTCTTATCTTCTTATCTAGAAGTAATAGTTGAGCTCATAAAAGTTCGTTTAAATCCGATTTTTCTCGCGTAAAATACATTATTTTGACACACTCTTTATAGCCTTGTGTAAATTACTCTACAATTCCCTGGAACTTGTGGGACTCAGCACCTGTCGTCGAGACTAAGAGGCACAGGGAGGGTGGTCAGGTCCTCAACTGATGTCATGCACGTGCTCTGAACCGGGAGGTCTAGGTTAGAGCCTTAACGAGCGGCAGATTTTCGACACTAGCTGATTCAGGCGAGTTCTGTCGTATCTTTAGACGAATTCTTGCACAGCCGAACTGCTAAGATCATAATTCTTCCTTGGTTTCTTCCCAAACAACTCCAAGGCGCATGCGGGAGCAGACCCTCACAAACGGGTTTACGGGACACGCTCGCGATTTTCTTTCCGTTCATCTGTCCTATCTACCCGTTATTCTACATGCACTGCACCACAGCATGACGGGAGCGATTTTTAGCTTGTCTCGGCTTTGAGCGGTACGGCTGGTGGGAAAGATACTTGGTTGAGGAAAACCCGGTCGCGCCGGGTCTCACATCCAGCGGGGGAAAATGACCAACCACCTCTCCGAGCAACACGATGACTATACCTTCGGGACTATGACTAGTGCAGTTGACACGCCGCCGAAATCCCTTTTCAATCACTCGAGAAGAGGCTTGCGTGGTCGCGTGGAAGCAGGATCTGAACAGCCGGCGCATGTCCGCTGTCGGGCGGCGTCAGCAGTGTGCCGTGTGTGACGGGGGTGCAGTGTTGACTAAGCGCGTTGCCCGGGTCTATTGTAATGGTGACGTGAAAGGGTGAAAATCTGTAATTTTCGGACATCCTGACTCTGCAGGGGTGACGCGTGAGGGGAGGGGGGGGGCTAAGGCTTAGTCCAAAATGAGACGCAGGTGATTGACGTGGCACACGTGACTCTGCCGGGCTTCTTTCACGGCAAGAGCGTGACATCACGCGGCGGCAGGGGCGGACCGCAGAGGCATCACATTTTGTGGAGGGGAAATAAAATGTTTTTGGTCGAATGCGTCTTTACACATTTTGTAAATGTCAGACCGACTACACATCCTCGTATGCTGCCAAATGCTTTTATTCGTTAAAATGATTCACGAAATGTGACTTCATTGTCATATTGATTTTAATATAAAAAAATTTTAAAACTGTTTAAGTTCATTTTGAATAAATAAACATTTTCGTTCAAAATTTTTTTGAGTATTCAAAATATTTAGATCATTTTCTTTAAGTTTTTTAAGTCTTTTTATTGCCATTTTTCTCTAAATGCTAAGTCATCTTTCAAAGACCTTGAAGATCATCAGAATTTGGAGCCCCGGTCATGAATGCAACATCAAAGTAGGTTTTTCGGCATATTCACCTCTTCCTGCACTCAGCGTCTTCAAACGAGCAGAATTCCCTGGTAGAGTTTCTGTTTGATTCTTCTGACCATGTGGGTACTAATTCTGATGAACGCATGCCTTTGCAGTCGAAAGAGCCATCAGCTTTAATTTTTCGACCAACCATGGTGTTTTTTTTTTTTTTTTTTTTTTTTTCCTCCGTTAAGGGAACTCTGTCTCATTCTCTGTGAAACTGCACCAACCCTTGGCTCAGCCATGAAATGTGTCGTTAAAGATTTGCCAAGTTTGTTTCAAACTTTCACCACGCACGGGTTCTTCAAGCTCTTTTGAAGTTCCTTTCCAGAGGAAGTATTCGTTTTCTGGGTTTCCAATTTTTCTTGGCGCACTTAAGAATTTTAGTTTCGTTAGTTTTAAGGGCTGAAACACACTGTTGCGTTGACGAGCTCACCGAATGCCGCATGTATGGAGCCCCTTAGCTGTGACGTCAGCTGCGTTGATGACCGCCTACGAGTCGCCGTGTTTCAAGCTAGAAAACGCGTCTTAACTTTTGACTTACATTATAACTTGAAGCTATGGACAAACGCCGTCACCAAGATCGCTCGCGTGGTACCATTGTCTTATAAAAATACAGTTGTTAATCACTGACAGCGCGTTACAGAGACCCTTGGGCGGAGGTGACGCGTGTCAACGCAAGGCTTCTGTGACAGCAGACTTTGGTGCGTTAGACTTTCATGTGCACCAACCGGCGAAATACCTTGTTTTGTTCTTAAACTGTTTCTTCTGCTATACCTACTAACAAAGATTGGTGTATTAACAGTGACATAATTAGAAAAGAATGAACATATTTTTTCTTTAAATGTATATTTTTCCTAATTTTTCAAAGCAACTTGGCAAATGAAGTGGAATTCAACAGGGATGGGGGATATGAAGTGTTGCTTGCATGCATGGAGTTCTCTCTCCTTCTGAAGCTCTAAGACAGCTTCGTGCAGGCGACAACGGAAAACAGAAGTGGAGGGACTGTACGGACAATTTAAGTGAAAGATGGAAGAGAGAGGATACTTGGCAGATTATTCCATGTTAATATGCAACGTTTCTTTTTGTGTGAAAAGAAGTAATTTTCATATGGTAAACTGGGACCAATTTTATTCAGTACCACACGTTATGCATTATTCTTCTTTCCTCCTCTTTAAGAAATGTGCACAAGCTGACACAGCTCAATATTACTCCCAGTACTCTCCCATGCACCTAATGTCCTAAATTCTTGTATCTTTTAAAGGATTAGGGGAGTCAATTCATCAGTTTGCAAATCTCACCAATGACAGTATCACCAAAGATTTTTGAGAAGATTAAGGCTCAAAGATGACAGCTTGAGAACGGGAATGTCCGCATCCCAACCACATTTAAAACATCCCACGTCAATACATAGGATTTGAACCAACAGCCCTGATGTCCTTCCACTGGGTGGATTCTGGCCCAGAGCCCCTACAACAAATGGAACACCCAATTTTCGCCAATTAATGAATTTTTGGATTTAAAATAAAATGAAACTAAGGCACAGGCTAATTTTAACGGTCTTGAAAAAAATATATGCTTGTCTAATAAAAATATTATTCTCAAAAAACAAGAACAATACATGAAGTAGGAAATAAAAAAAATACTAGTACATTCATAGATTTATCTTTTGTTGGGATAAATTGCTAATATATTTTTCTGGTATTGTTTAAAAAAAGCAAAATAGTAACAACAGTTAAATTTTGTACCACAGTCTGAAAAGAGATCACTTTTCCTTCCTACATTTTTCAAATTTTTAAATTCTTGAACCAGGATAGGGTCACTGCATTTGCAGAAACAGACAATTCTCATTGCCAAACAAATAAAGAACAGGGCTGTGACTAACAAATAACAATATTCACAAGAGCTAGTCTAAACATGAGGATTAGCTGACCAACCTAACAGCTGGTTGTTTTACACAGAACACCAAACACTGCTAAACAGCTCTATTGGTTGAGGGTAACGACTGAAGCAGAGTGCAAGCAATGGTATCCCGTTTTCCCATTACCCTCACTGTAATAGAACCCTGTGTCAACTACCAGGGTATACTAACATAAACCTGAACAAACATTTAGGCACATGGGATGGCAGCTATTGAACTAGCTTGTGGGGATAGAAATTTAACGATCCAATAACAAAGAAAAAAAAAATAGCTAGACTGGAGAGAAACATAAATTGCACAGTTTTTACAAGACATTAATTTTTATGATTTTTTCTTTGAATAGTTTTTTTAACTGTTAAGATATGCATAATTAGAATTTGATTTCTCCCAAGAAAGGATGCTAGCAGTTTAAACACAGAAATCAACATTTCAAATAGCAAAGAGACTCCAACCTTAATGGGGATCTTTAACAAACTACATTTTCAATTTTCAACACAGGTGGAATGTCGTCAGAGGCTACTGTGGAGGCCAAAGCTACTCCTCGTCTTGAAAGGTTGGGGCAAGGAGTCTATCATGCGAGATTCTCTTGCAAGCCCTATTTCACATTCAAAGCGCACAGCAGTTATTAATACATTCTCCAAAACCTATGCACTTATTAAAAATACATCTCTTCTCTGTACGTATCCTGTTCACAGGCGCTATGCAAAATTATATAGTTAGTCCACCTGGACATACTGCAGTGTTTTTCGCTGAATGAGAGAGCAGAGGATGGGCAGACAGGATTTAGGACTTTTAAGGAATTAATCTGTCCAACGCTTCCTTTGGGGCAGAGCTGCTGATCAAGCTAACCCTTTGTCCCCTCGAGTCTAACTTCCCTTCCCGACAAAACATGCACCAGGCCAACTAAACAAGGAAACTCTCCAATTACAAGTTTCACGGGGTGCAGAAGTGGGAACACAATAAAGCATTGATTATCTGAAGGTTCAGTCCCGTTACAGACAACAGGTATAATCAAGAATAGTTCATTAAACAGGTTTTCAGAAAATTGTTTCTCCATCTGTCTACACAGAATCGTTCCTAGACTTGCAATATATTTACACATTCAAACCACGAGTTAAATGGAAGAAATGAAGGAAGTAGTTAACTACGCTAACAACATGCAAAAACACATATCATTCTTTCATGCAAGGCAATTAGATTTAAGATATGAACACCAAACAATGTTTCAAGTTATAACAATTTTCTCTCTATTCAAAGTCCATCAATGTTCTTCAAAACTTATCTTCATAATGATGTAATGCGTACTTTAGGGAAAAATACACTTAAAATATGTTCTCATATTAATCACTTTATTACGCTTAATATCATGGTGTTCCAAAAATACTTCCACTTGCTAAGATAAATCACAATTCACTCAAAATTTCTCTTAATAATATATCAATTGTTTGGGGAAATTAGGCATTAAGCTCACCCGAAAATCCACATGGGAGAAAAATATCCAGATCTTAATAATGATCATAAATCATAATAAATAAGGAACAGTCGAAAACAAATCTACTTGTTTATGTATAGTTTTCAGAATCAGAATTCGGCAAATGTTACTGGAATATGGTTATATCACAAATGTAAATGGCAAGATAAATATGGAAACTACAATATTATTCGCCTATCATATCTGAATTCACAAATTGTCACTTATATGTAAATGCGATACAGTACCTTGACCATTGTGAATTTGATTACAAGTAAATGAATTTTCCTGATACATTCACATTTGAAACTTTTTAGAAATGTATAAGAGATGCTCGTTATTAAGAAACATTGTTAGATCTCTTCTTTTCAGTCACATTACACTACATACACATATCACTACTGAGGGAGAAATTATCCAGTTGTATTTAAGAAATCATTCACAAAAGCAAAGGAATAACCGACCACACTTGGCAAAATCAGCTATTCAGATAAGTATACTAACACAATTCAAACAAACAGTTGTTTGAAGTTCTACTAAAAGAAAAATGTCTCATAATTTTTGATGATATACAAGGAAAGGGCATTCATTATATCATTACAGTAGTAGCAGCAGCAACCACATCAAGAATTAAAATACTGAAAAATAAGGCAACTTGTAAATATACATATCTATTATTAGAATTGCGACCAAGGAATAAAGAGGAACCAACTGAGCACACAAGTCTGAAACTGTATGTAAACGCTAATACAATCTTCGAGGACAGAGCACAGAAACGATAGTATCTTTGCTGTGGGATCTCAAGTGAATGAGAGAAGCCTAAGAGACTTCTCCTCGCTAGCAACAGCCTTTGAACGACAATTCCAGTCATTTTTCAATTTGCAGCAAACCATTTTTGCAATTATTAGGTGCTTAGACCAGGTCTTGTTTGTTACTTGACAATTGAACAGTTCATATTTGAAATTTTAGTTTTCCTCATTGTTCATTAATTTTTTTCACAATAAATGAATCAGAGAAATTCATGTGATACATTCTTACTCTTGCCAAGGTCTTCTTATTCGGTTCAGAATTGTAATAAAAAAAAAAATAAATAAAAAAATTAATGGAATCCTTCCCAGTCAACAACAAGCTACAAGCAAACAGGAAGGCAACCACAGAGTTGAGCGCAACAAGTGGGTTTGTAATTATCCACTTCAACCCATGCATTCACTTCTTTCTTTTCTTTTGTTTTCAGACCTACAGTTGCACCGCTGCAACGCAGTATGTAAAAGCTTATCTTTTTTTTAAAAAAAAATAATTAAAAAAACCACCACTCCCTTACATACACAGCTTTGTTGTTTTTAATAGAACTTAGGAGGTCTTGCTCACGTTCATTACAAACAACACTTTTTGGCAGTTCCTGCCCAAAGGTGCAATTTTAAGTCGCATTTTTTTACAAAAACTTCAGCACGCCAACAACTCATACACAATTAATTGGTTCATAAAATAGACTGAACATCAACACTTTCACAATATCAATTTGGACTTTTGGTCAGACCTAATGATTTTACATACACAGATGGTAACAAACTAAAAAAGTGTACTAAATCCTTCCGTGAATGTTAAATTGTAATCAAGTGGTTCGAATTTTTACCATTTGAGACTTTGACCCTCAATCCGGATATTAATAAATAGAAAATTCTCTCAGAATGTTTAAATCTTAAGAATTCACCAACATCTGCAAGCAATACAAGATGTTAGCAGCAAAAAAAGTCATGCTCTGAAAGAAGTTACGTAATTCCCGAGGATGTTAGGGTCCTGAACCAATGTAACAATGAATTTTCAAAGAAGATACGTTTGTAATTGAAAGAAGAATGAATCATTTCTGAGTGAAGTTTTCCTTGGGAATCTCTTAGAAACTATTGTGCCAGAAACGTACTGAGCAAGCTGTTCATTACTGGCAGCACTACAGGGCAACGTTTTGCAGAATGAACATGAGAAGTGCACTGAGCCCCGCTGCCACAGGCAGGCGTAGCACCCATGGCAGAGATGATGTTCCTAGAAACAAAGAGGATCACATTTTTAATAGCAGGATGTTTTCAAGAAATTCAACAACATGATAGAATTGAACATATGCATTCTCACTATAACTTCACACTTAATGTTATGTGTTAAAAAGGATGGTCGATATTTAATCCCGAGAAGACTTTTTGGTGCCATAAATAATCAGGGACACTATGAAGCTCATTAATTTAAATTATGTTTTTTTAGTTCGACAAAATATAAGGTGATGGTCATGTTGTAGCAAAGGCTATTCATCTTTTATCTTTCGTCTTTCAGCTTGTCTTCCAATTTTACATGACTTCTTTTTTCATTATCCTTGTTTCAGAATTTTTGAAACACAATAAACACTGGATTAGCCAAAGGTAAGAACTAATGTAAAATATTGTGTAGGAAATGACAGTGAGCTGAAAGACATTATTTTTCGCGGTCACATTATAAAATTGTACTATAGTTGTTTATAAATTTTTCCTTTCATGACAAAAAAAAATTAGTTTTTGTTTCAAGGACCTCAGAAATATGAGTTAGACTTTCCATGTTTATAAATAGAAAAGTTAAAATATCTCGAGCACAGGCAAAACATTCTTTTTTGTGCAATAAAAATCTCATTTCATGAGAAAAATGCAACACAAAAGCAGAACTTATTTCAGTAGGCAGGAGATTTTGAGGATTTATTTATAAGATATTAAAGAAAATATAAAAATAAAAATATTGTTCAAAAATCAATTAAAGATGTATGTGAAGGATAAGAAACTTCAATGGAACTTGTTGAAAAAAATATTTAATAGGAAATTTGTTCCCGTATAAATTTAAAAAAATCTGCCGTATAAGGAAAATTTATTACTTTTAATAAATATTTTGTATGTATGTGTTTTTAATACTTTATGCATTTTCTTGTAAATTGTCATAATGTGTTAATTTTTGTTTTATACGCATTCTTATAATTATTGCAGTTTGATGACCTGAACTACTCGCTGTAAAAGTCTATGGTAAATAAAAAAATATTGTCTATTTTACTCTAGAAAACAAATTCCAATAGGCTGTACGTTAATACAACCCAGCACATGAAACTAGCAAATACTCAGGGGAGTATGGGCATTAGAGTTAGTGGAAATAAAGTAAATAACAAACTTTAAAATTTTTTCCCATACTTTAAATACTGAACTATTTTAGAGCAAGTGAAGGTCTTCCAGTGTAACTGAAGCAATGGTAATTAATTATATATTTAGTAATTTGCTGATGAGACTCAGCTGAGAGAAGTAGCCAGCAGAGGTCAAAATCAGTAAAATTTCTTGATTACACATTTGTAAGCATTATAATTTATGATCGGAATACTGGTTTTACTCTCTTGGAATTATGCACATTTTAATCAAAATGCACACTACGCATTTGCATGGATCAATAAACACTCCCATGTCTAAACATCTCTGAATGCTGTGCACAATGGTAAATTTCCTTTGAATGGGTTTAGGAATGGATCCCACTCAATCTAATCGGTGCTGGGAG
Source organism: Gryllus bimaculatus (assembly GCA_017312745.1). Classification (NCBI taxonomy): domain Eukaryota; kingdom Metazoa; phylum Arthropoda; class Insecta; order Orthoptera; family Gryllidae; genus Gryllus; species Gryllus bimaculatus. The sequence goes on along the minus strand of BOPP01000002.1, from coordinate 3,479,321 downwards.
CTAGACAACTTAGAGGGCCCGGGCAGGTTAGCCTCTCTCCCACCTCTCACCGATCCTCTCGCCACCCTACACCGGAGCTCTCTCCTCAGTCTGTCTATGGTTACACTAGCACCTGAATGTTAACTCGGATTTTTCAACAACTGATATACCTGAACAATCTGAACGTCATGGATGCTGGCGAGTTCTCTTTACCTCGACTTTTGTAAGAGACTACAAAAACATTTTTCAAAATTTCTCAAAAAATGGTTCTACATCTTTTTTTATTTATATTTTGCCTTGGATAGCGGTAGAGACACTGAAAGGAAAATCGCATCTATGTTTGTTTGAAATCCTTGCATTTTTTGAAAAACTGCGAAACTGCAATTTTGGAGCATCTCCTCCAGCTACAATATTAAAGATAGAGATTTTTGCTCTAAATGATTTCCTTTGAAGACAGATCTTGAAGTAGAGGTGATTGCTCAATTTTTAAAAATATTAGTAGTTTTCATAAAATTTGGCATGAAATATAGTCTATTTCAAATTTTTTTAAAACAACTATTTTCTCTCAAAAACTGCTCCAAATTTTGTTTTAACTATTCTCCTTGTATCTCAGTCACGGGCAATAAACATTCAGTGCCTATTCCCAATTTTTTGGCAAAACACGATTTTCAAAATGTTTGCAAATGGAAATAATGTGAGAATTGGTGTGTTTGTAGCACTAGTTTTTTTAATAAATAATAGTCCTATTTTTTTAATTAACCAGTTAATTTTTTCATATGCAGCCGTTTTGAAAAGTAGGAAGAAAATTATTTCTGTGCTCGGTAAAAGTATTTTGTTTCAATATGGTGTGCAAGATGTTGGTAGTTTGCAAGAATAAGTGACAATACCATGAATGCTTTTTGTTACACTTGACGAATTTGCATGATTTTACCAAGTAATAGAACCACATGACTTTGCTTTCTTTGACCAGGATTTTAAGGCGTTTTATGACAAAACTTCAAGGTAGATTTGAAGAGTTATGATATGTTTGTGAAGTAAAAACAAGAACTCTTTGGACAAATAACAAAAACAAAAAAATAAAAACCATCATTTGTTAAATGTTACAACTATAAGTACGGAATAATTAACAAAAATTATAATTCATTAAAAAAGGAATTCAAAATAATAAGAAAAAACTCATAATACAACATTAGACAAAAAAATTAATTAATTCAAACATTTTGAAAGGAATAATGTCCTCCAAGATTAAATTAAAAATACTTAACATGATAAGTAAAAATATTAGAAAAAAGCCTGAAACAAAGAATGTTGTAAAAGAAAAATAAAGGAAAGTCAGAAAGAAATGGTTTTCTTACATCAAATAGAATGAAGCAAGAAAGATCTCAAACAGATTCTCAAGATATAGGCATTTAAGTATTAACTGTTAGGACAACAAGGAGGAAACCACTAAGAAGATGGTTAGATGATGATAAAATTGATTGATGCTGAAATTCCTATCCTAGTAATACTTTACTTGAATTCAATGTCACTCCCGCGCTCTTGTACTGGAAGAAGCCCATCCTACAAAAACACACTGAACCAACCTTTGGCAAGTGGGTGGAAATTGGCCAGATCAATTTGGGATGCAAGCAATACTTAAATGCTGCTCCAATTCATAGTCAAACCCCTGAAAAAGTAATATTATATCTCAGAAATACCTTTCTCATCAATTACACATGAAATATCTCTATTGATTACAGAAAAAATCAAAACATGTACCCAATTATTCAGACAAGGAAATGGCAACTCTTAACATTATTTGACGAATTTGGGTGCAGATTGGTTACTGTTTAAATTTTGGATTTCAGAAACTCAACGTGATACATTTAGTTGCGCATGAATATGCCTGGTATAGTTCTTGCCTAAGGGGGTGAGAAGGTACCCCCTCCCTTGGGTGCCAGTACAGCTTTTATGACAGCACTTGCTCTAGGCAGCGCTGTCTTCTTGAAGCCCGTCAATGCAGCTCCAGTTGTACATCTTGCATAGCACATGGGAAACAGCAAAGATGCTCTCTCTCTTTTAATTGTTTCCAACAACAACCATTTTCATGGAAGAATCAGAATGCCACCCACTTCCTTATGATAATGATAAGCGTCGAACTTGAAAGTTTTAATCGATATAAATCAAGGACTTCTCTGTATAACTCATTCGTATCATCATTAGAAGTAACAAAATTGATTTATTATTTTTGTTTTTTAATTATCTTAACAGTTTCTTTCTTTTGTGTACTTCTCTTATTTTGATTAGGTATCAATGCGAATTATTGAATGAAAATTATCTCACAGACCTAACATTTAATAATTATCATATTTTTATTAATATGCATGTTTTGGCAATAGACTCTTGAGAACTACTTATAATCTAAATATTTTTCTCATATTTTATTCCTATAAAATTTCTAAATTCCATAACCCAACCATAGAACTTTTTTATTCACTCATTTGGACATTTTGCCCCATCTTTTGGTAATTTTATTAATATTGCACAAATTATCTGCATTTACATTGATTTAAAACTATTTCATTAGTCTGTTTAGGGGCAGTCTTCCTCTGGTCATTGTATTTGCAATAGGCTTCTGTAACCTTCAGTGTAAATAAGCTGGTCAGAGCAAAATGATTCAATCAGCATCGCTCAAAAATCAAAGAGGCAGAATTGTTATTAATGCCAAAAGAGGTGAAAAAACTCTTTCAAGTGATATCATTTGGGTTTCATGGATTCACCTACACTGTCACTTTTCTATTCTGTAATACTCTGAACCTTTTTAGTTACGCAGCAATTTTTTTCTTCCAAATTTTTTTATGGAAACTATGTTGACAAAGTTTTGTTTAAAACGTTTGTGGTGTTGTCAATGCATGTGTGTATGTGTATTAAAACAGTTATTTTTATTCAATAAAATGTTTGCTTTCAATAGTCTAAAATATGAAAAAATGAGTAATGTGGCTGAACCATATTTGGTTACAGTTCCAAGATAACAGACAGACATTAATTAATACTACTTACCGTGGGAAGGCCTGTTGATCTTGGTGAGATCTTCACCAATGAGTCTGAATAACGCGTTGCCCCATAATCCATAAACCAACAGCAATACCAACACTCCATACAACAGAATTATAGCTGGTGACTTCTGATTTCTGAGCAAGAACCTTAGTGGTAAATGAGCCACAAGCAATAAGGGGGTCGCAATAGCATTGCTGCAGAAGTAAAGAAGATGAATTTCACAATAGTGAAAAAACAGAAAAATAAAAATAAGAATTTATTTCCTTATAAATCTAAAAATAAAATCAGTTTTTTGTAATTAAACAATAAATTTATTGGTAATTAAACAAATTTAACGAACAGGAAATGGAAAAAGGAGAAAAGGAGTATAAGAAGAAATAAAAGAGGGAGAAAAGACTTTTTTAATAAGATATTATGTTCTTGTAAAAGTATAATACCTGTGATTACAGAGACGAACTACTAATGAA
>BOPP01000002.1:3441495-3469473 GCA_017312745.1 Gryllus bimaculatus | reverse complement strand
TTTTTTTTTTTTTTTTTTTTTTTTTTTTTTCGTTGAGGGGACCCTTTGCCCGTTCTCTGTGAAAACTGCACCAACCCTTGGTTAAGCAAATGAAATGTGTGTTAAAGATTTGCCAAGTTTGTTTTAAACTTTCACACGCACGGGTTCTTCAAGCTCTTTTGAAGTTCCTTTCTAGAGGAAGTATTGTTTCTGTTTTCAATTTTTTCTGGTGCACTTAAGAATTTAGTTTCGTTAGTTTTAGGCCTGAAACACACTGTTGCGTTGACGTGCGTCACCGAATGCCGCATGTATGGAGCCGCCTTAGGCTGATGACGTCAGCTGCGTTGATGACCGCCTACGAGTCGCGTGTTTCAAGCTAGAAAACGCGTATTATTTTGACTTACATTATAGCTTGAGCTATGGACAAAACGCACGTCACCAAGATCGCTCGTGTACCATTTCTTATAAAATACAGTGTTAATCAACGAAGCGCGTTAAGAGACCCTTGGGCGGAGGTGACGCGTGTCAACGCAAGGCTTCTGTGACACAGACCTTGGTGCGTTAGACTTCATGTGCACCAACCGCGAAATACCTTGTTTTGTTTAATGTTTCTTCTGCTATACCTACTAACAAAGATTGGTGTATTAACAGTGACATAATTAGAAAGAATGAACATATTTTTTCTTTAAATGTATATTTCCTAATTTTTCAAAAACAAACTTGGCAAATGAAGTTGAATTCACAGGGCTGGGGGAGTATGAAGTTTGCTTGCATCATGAAGGAGTTCTCTCTCCTCTGAAGCTCTTAAGACAGCTTCGTGCAGGCGACACGGAAACAGAAGTGGAGGGACTGTACGGACAGATTTAAGTGAAAGATGGAAGAGAGAGGATACTTGCAGATTATTCCATGTTAATATGCAACGTTCTTTTTGTGTGAAATGAAGTAAATTTTCATATGTAAACTGGACCAATTTAGTTCAGTACCACACGTTATGCATTATTCTTCTTTCCTCCTCTTTAGAAATGTGCACAAGCTGACACTAGCTCATATTACTCCCAGACTCTCATGCACCTAATGTCACCTAATTCTTGTATCTTTTAAAGGATTAGGGGAGTCAATTCATCAGTTTGCAAATCTCACCAATGACCAGTATCACCAAAGATTTTTGAGAAGGATTAAGGCTCAAAGATGACACTTGAGGAATCGGGAATGTCCCCATCCCCAACACATTTAAAACATCCATGTCATACATAGGATTTGAACCAACAGCCCTGATGTCCTTTCACTGGGGTGGATCTGCCCCAAGCCCCTACACAAATGGAACACCCAATTTTCCAATTAATGAATTTTTGGATTTAAAATAAAATGAAACTAAGCACAGGCTATTTTAACGGTCTTGAAAAAAATATATGCTTGTCTAATAAAAAATATTATTTCTCAAAAAACAGAAACAATACATGAAGTAGGAAATAAAAAAAAATACTAGTAACATTCATAGATTTATCCTTTTGGGGATAAATTGCTAATATATTTTCTGTATTGTTTTAAAAAAAGCAAAATAGTAACAAAGTTAAATGTACACAGTCTGGAGATCACTTTTCTTCCTTACATTTTTCAAATTTTTAAATTCTTGAACAGATAGGTCATCATTGCAGAAACAGACAATTCTCATTGCAACAAATAAAGAACATGGGCTGTGACTAACAAATAACAATATTCAACAAGAGCTAGTCTGAAACATGAAGGATTAGTGACAACTAACAGCTGGTTGTTACACAGAACACCAAACTGCCTAAACAGCTCTATTGTTGAGGGTAAGACTGAAGCACAGTGCAAGCAATGGTAGCTTTCCCATTACCATCACTGCCATAACCCTGTGTCACTACCAGGGTATACTACATAAACCTGAACAAACATTTAGGCAACATGGGAGTGGCCAGCTATTGAACTACTGTGCAGTGAAATTTAACATCCAATACACAGATAGCTAGATGGAAAAACATAAATTGCACAGTTTAAGACATTAATTTTTATGATTTTCTTTGAATCAGTTTTTTTACTGTTAAAGATATGCATAATAGAACAATTGATTTCTCCCAAGAAGATGCCTGCAGTTTAAACACAGAAATCAACATTTCAAATACAAAGAGAATCCAACCTTATGGGGATCTTTAACAAACTACATTTTCAATTTTCAACACAGTGGAATGTCGTCAGAGGCTACTGTGGAGCCAAAGCTACTCTCTCTTGAAAAGGTGGGCAAGGAGTCCTATCATCGAGATTCTCTTGCAACCCTATTTCACATTCAAGCGCACAGCAGTTATTCAATACCATCTCCAAAAAATATGCACTTATTAAAAATACTCATTTCTCTGTATGTATCCCTGTTCACAGGCGCTATGCAAAATTATATAGTTAGTCCACCTGGACATACTGCAGTGTTTTCGCTGATTGAGAGAGCAGAGGAAGGCAGACAGATTTAGACTTTTTAAGGAATTAACTGTCAACCTTCCTTGGGGCAGAGCTGCTGATCAGCTAACCCCTTTGTCCCTCGAGTCTACTCCCTTCCCACAAAACATGCACCAGGCACTAACAAGGAAACTCCTCCAATACAGTTTCAGGGGTGCAGAAGTGGGAAACAAATAAGCATTGATATCTGAAGGTTCAGTCCCCGACAGACACAGGTATACAAGAATAGTTCATAAACAGGTTTTCAAAAATTGTTTCTCCATTGTTACACAAATCATTCCTAAGACTGCAATATATTACACATTTCAACCACGAGTTAAAATGGAAGAAATGAGGAAGTAGTATAACTACGTAACAACATGCAAAAACACATATCATTCATTTCATGCAGGCAAATTAGATGTTAGAATGACACCAAACAATGTTTCAATTATAACAATTTTCTCTTTATTCAAGTCCATCAATGTTCTTCAAAACTTATCTTCATAAATAATCTACTTAGGGAATAAATAACTTAAAATTTCATATTATCATTATTCCTTAATATTCATGTGTTCAAAAATACTTCCACTGCTAAGTAAAATCACAATTAACCAAAATTTCTCTTAATAATATATCAATTGTTTGGGGGAAATAGCATTAAGCTACCTCGCAAATCCACATGGGAGAAAAAATATCCAGATCTTAATAATGATCATAAATCATAAATAAATAAGACATGTCCAAACAAAATTAATTTCTTATGTATAGTTTTCAAATCAGAATTCGCAATGTTACTGAATATGTTATATCACAAATGTAAATGGCAAATAAATATGGAAACACAATATTACTTCGCCTATCATATCTGAATTTCACAAAAATTGTCACTTATATGTAAAATGCGATACAGTACCTTGACCATTGTGAATTTGATTCAAGTAAATGAATTTCCTGATCACATTCACATTTGAAACTTTATTAGAAATGTATAAGAGATGCTCGTTATTAAAGAAACATTGTTAGATCTTTTTTCAAGTCACATTACACTACATACACATACATACTAGGGAGAAAATTTCCAGTTGTATTTAAGAAACATTCACAATAGCAAGAGATACGACCACACTGCAAAATCACATTCAGAAAGTATACTAACACAATTCAAACAAACAGTTTTGAAGTTCTACTAAGAAAAATGTCTCATATATTTTGACTGATATACAAGGAAAGGGCATTCATTATACATTACAGTAGTAGCAGCAGCAACAATAAGAATTAAAATACTGATAAAATAAGGCACTTGTAAATATACATATCTATTATTAAGAATTGTCGGACAGGAATAAGAGGAACCCACTGAGCACACCAAGTCTGAAACTGTCACGTAAACGCTATACAATCTTCGAGGACAGAGCAGAAAGATAGTATCTTTGCTGTGGGACTCCTCAAGTGACATGAGAGAGCCTAAGAGACTTCCTCCTAGCAACAGCCTTTGAACGACAATTCCAGTCAATTTTTCAATTTGCAGCACCATTTTTGAAATTATTAGTGCTTAGACAGTCTTGTATTGTTACTTGACAATTGAACAGTTCAATTATTGAAATTTTAGTTTCTCATTGTTCATTATTTTTCACAATAAATGAATCAGAGAAATTCATGTGTATACATTCTTAACTCTTGCCAAGGTCCTTCTTATTCCGTTCAGATTGTAATAAAAAAAAATAAATAAAAAAATAATGATCCCTTCCCAGTCAACACAAGCTACAAGCAAACAGGAAGGCACCACAGAGTGCAACAAGTGGGTTTGTAATTATCCCACTTCAACCCATGCATTCACTTCTTTCTTTTCTTTTTGTTTCAGACCTACCATTGACACAGCTGCACAGCAGTATGTAAAGCTTATCTTTTTTTTAAAAAAAAATAATTAAAAAACCACCACTCCCTTACAAACACAGTTTGCTGGTTTTTCTAACTAGACTTAGGAGGTCTTCTCACTTCCATTACACACAACCAACTTTTGCAGTCTCTGCCCCAAAGGTGCAATTTTAATGCATTTTTTACAAAACTTCAGCACCCACAACTCATACACAATCTTAATTGTTCATCAAAATAGACTGAACATCACACTTTCAACAATATCAATTTGGACTTTGTGGTCAGACTAATGATTTTACATACACAGATGTACAAATTAAAAAGTGTACTAAATCTTCCGTGAATGTTAAGATTTAACAAGTGTTCAGAATTTTACCATTTGAGACTTGACCCTCAATCCATATTAATAAATAGAAAACTCATCTCAGAAATGTTTAAATCTTAAGAATTCAACCACACATCTGCAAGCAATACAGATGTTAGCAGCAAAAAAGTCATGCCTCTGAAAGAATGTACGTAATTCCCAGAGGATGTAGGTCCCTGAACCATGTAACAATGAATTTTCAAAGAAGATACATTTGCTACTTGAAAGAAGAATGAATCATTTCTGAGTGAAGTTTTCCCTTGGAATCTCTTAGAAACTATTGTGCCAGAACGACTGAGCAAGCTGTTCATTGCTGGGCAGCAACTACAGGGCAACGTTTTGCAGAATGAACATGAGAAGTGCACTGAGCCCCGCTGCCACAGGCAGGGTTAGCACCCATGCAGAGATGATGTTCCTAGAAACAAAGAGCAAATCATTTTAATACAGGATGTTTTCAGAAAATTCAAAACATGATAGTATTGAAACATAATGCATTCTCACTATAACTTCACTAATGTTCATGTGTTCAAAAAGGATGTCGATATTTAATCCCGCGAGACATTTTTGGTGCCCAATAAATAACAGGGACCTATGAAGCTCATTAATTTAAATATGTTTTTTTAGTTGAAAAATATAAGGTTGATGTTCATGTTGTACAAGGCTATTTCTTTTATCTTTCGTCTTTCAGCTTGTCCTTCCAGATTTTACTATGACTTCTTTTTTCATTATCTGTTTCAGAATTTTGAACACAATACAACCACTGATTAGCCCAAAAGGTAAGAACTAATGTAAAATGGTAGGAAATGAAACAGTAGCTGCAAGACAATATTTTCCGGTCACATCTATAAAATTGTACTATAGTTGTTATAAAATTTTCCTTTCATGCACAAAAAAATAGTTTTGTTTCAAGGACCTCAGAAATATGAGTTAGACTTTCCATTTTTATAAATAGAAAAGTTAAAATATCTCAGAGCACAACATTCTTTTTTGTGCAATAAAAATTCATTTCATGAGAAAAAATGCACACAAAAGCAGAACTTATTTCAGTAGGAGGAGATTTGAGGATTTATTTATAAAGATATTAAAGAAAATATAAAAAATAAAAATATTGTTCAAAAATCATTAAAGATGTATGTGAAGATAAGAAATTCAATGACTTGTTGAAAAAAATATTTAATAGGAATTTGTTCCTATAAATTAAAAGAACTGCTGTTATAGAAAATTTATTACTTTTATAAATTATTTTGTATGTATGTGTTTTTAATACTTTATGCATTTTCTTGAAAATTGTATAATGTGTTAATTTTTGTTTTATACCATTTTATAATTATTGCACTTTGATGATGCTTGAAACTACTCGCTGTAAAAGTCTAATGGTAAATAAAAAAAATATTGTTATTTACTCTAGAAAACAAAATTCCAATAGGCTGTACCGTTAATACACCCACAGACATGAAACTAGCAAATACTCAGGGGAGTATGGGCATTAGAGTATGGAAATAAAGTAAATATACAATTTAAATTTTTTCACATACTTCAAAATACTGAACTTATTTTAGAGCAAGTGAAGGTCTTCCAGTGTAACTGAGCAATGGTAATAATTATATATTAGTAATTTGCTGATGAGACTCAGCTGGAGAGAAGTAGCCAGCAGAGATCAAAATCAGTAAAATTTCTTGATTACACATTTGTAAGCATTATAATTTATGATAGAATACTGGTTTCAACTCTCTTGGATTATGCACATTTTATCAAAATGCAACTACCATTGCATGGATCAATAAACACTCCATGTCTACACATCTCTGAATGCTGTGCACAATGGTAAATTTCCCTTTGAATGGGTTGTAGGAATGGACCCCACTCATCCTAATCGGTGCTGGGAGCTAGACAACTTAGGGCCCAGGGCAGGTAGCCTCTCTCCCACCCTCTCACCGACTCTCTCCCACCCTCTCACCGACTCTCTCCCACCCTCTCACCGACTCTCTCCCTCAGTCTGTCTATGGTTAACACTAGCACCTGAACTGTTAAACTGATTTTCAACAAAACTGATATACCCTGATCAATCTGAACGTCATGATGCTGCGAGTTTCTCTTTTACCTCGACTTTTTAAGAAGACTCAAAAACATTTTCAAAATTTTCTCAAAAATGGTTCTACATATTTTTTTTATTATATTTTGCCCTTGGATAGCGTAGAGGACACTGAAGGAAATCCGCAATCTCATGTTTGTTGAAATCCCTGCATTTTTTGAAAACTGCGAAACTGCAATTTTTTGGAGCATCTTCCTACAGCTACAATATTAAAGATAGAGATTTTTGCTCTTAAATCATTCTTTGAAGACAGATCTTGAAATAAGGTGATGCTCAATTTTTAAAAAATATTAGTAGTTTTCATAAAATTTGGCATGAAATATAGTCTATTTCAAATTTTTTAAAACAATTTTTTCTCAAAAACTGCTCCAAATTTTTGTTTTAAATATTCTCCTTGTATGCATCAAGGGGCAATAAAACATTCAGTGCTATTCCCATTTTTGGCAAACACACTGTATTTTCAAATGTTGCAAATGGAAATAATGTGAGAAATTGTGTGTTGTAGCACTAGTTTTTTTATAAATAAAAACTCTAGTTTTTTAATTGACAGTTAATTTCTTTCATAATGCACCGTTTTGAAAAGCTAGGAGAAAATTATTTCTGTGCTCGTAAAGTATTTTGTTTCATATGGTGTGCAAGATGTGTAGTTGCAAGATAAGTGACAATACCATGACATGCTTTTGTTACACTTGAAATTTGCAGATTTTACCAAGTAAGACCACATGACTTGCTTTCTTTGACAGATTTTAAGGCGTTTTATGACAAAACTTCAGTAGATTTGAAGAGTTATGATATGCTTTGTGAAGTAAAAAACAAAACTCCTTTGGAAAAAACAAAAACAAAAAAACCTCATTTGTAAATGAAATATAAGTACGGAAATATATTAACAAAAATTATATTCATTAAAAAGGAATTCAAAATAAAAAAAAAATCATAATACAACATTAGACAAACAAAAATTAATTAATTCAAACATTTTGAAAGGAATATGTCTCTCAAGATTAAATTAAAAATACTTAACATGATAAGTAAAAATATTAGAAAAAAGCCTGAAACAAAGAATGTTGTAAAAGAAATAAAGGAAAGTCAGAAGAAATGGTTTTCTTACATCAATAGAATGAAGCAAGAAAGATTCTCAAATATAGCATTTAAGTATTAACTGTTAGGACAACAATGTGAGGAAACCACATAAGAAATGGTTAGATGATGATAAAATTGATGATGATGAAATCTATCCTAGTAATACTTACTTGAATAATTTCCAATTCACTCCCTCTTTACTGGAAGAAGCCCATCCTACAAAAACCACTGAACCAACTTTGCAATGTGTGGTGGAAATTGGCAGACCAATTTGGGATGCAAGCAATACTGTAAATGCTGCTCCAATCTCAATAGTAAAACCCCTGAAAAAGTATTAATATCTCAAAAATACATTCTCATAATTACACATAAATATCTCTATTGATTAAAGAAACAAAATCAAAACAGTGTACCCTAATTATTCAGACAAAAATGGCAAACTCTTAACATTATTTGACGAAGTTTGGTGCAATTGGTTACCTGTCTTAAATTTTGGATTTCAAGAAAACTCAACGTGATACATTTAGTTGCCATGAATATCCTGGTACTCAGTCTTCTTGCCTAAGGGGTGAGAAGGTACCCCCTCCCTTGGGTGCCAGTACAGCTATGACAGCACTTGCTCTACGCTTCTCTTAAACCCCTCCAATGCAGCTCCAGTGTACATCTTGCATAGCACATGGGAAACAGCAAAGATGCCTTCTCTCTCTTTTATTGTTTCCAACAACAAACATTTTCAATGAGAATCAGATTGCACCTCACTTCCTTATATAATGATAAGAGTCAACTTGAAAGTTTTATCGATATAATCAAGGGACTTCTCTGTATACTCATTCGTATCATCATTAGCAAGTAACAAAATTTATTTATTATTTTTGTTTTTAATTATCTTATACAGTTTCTTCTTTGTATCTCTTATTTTGATTAGGTATCATGCGAATTATTGAATGAGAAATTATCCTCAACACACCTAACATTTATAATTATCATATTTTATTAATATGCATGTTTTGCATAGACTCTTGAGAACTACTTAAATTAAATATTTCTCATATTTTAATTCCTAATAAAATTTCTAAATTCATAAACCCAACCATGAACTTTTTATTCACCTCATTTGGACAATTTTTGCCCCATCTTTTGGCAATTTTATTAATATTGCACAAATTATCTGCATTTACATTATTTAAAATATTTTCATTAGTCTGTTTAGGCAGTCTTCCTCTTGGGTCATATGTATTTGCATAGGCTTCTGTACCTTCAGTGTAAATAAGCTGCAGAGCAATGATTCAATAGCATAGTCAAAAATCAAAAGAAGGCAAAATTGTATTAATCCAAAAGATGTGAAAAACTCTTCAAGTGATACATTTGGTTTCCATGGAATCACCCAACTGTCACTTTCTATTCTGTAATAATCTGAACCTTTTAGTTACCAGAATTTTTTCTCAAATTTTTTATGAAATATGTTGAAATTTTGTTTAAACTTTTTTTCAATGCATGTGTGTATGTGTATTAAAACATTATTTTATTCAATAAAATGATTGCTTTCAATCGTTCTAAAAATATGAAAAAATGAGTAATGTGCCTGAACACATATTTGTTACATTTCCAAGATACAGACAGACATTAATTAATACTACTTACGTGGAAGCTGTGATCTTGGTGAGATCTTCACCAATAGTCTGAATAACGCGTCTGCCCCAAATCCATAAACCAACAGCAATACCAACACCTCCATACAACAGAATGTAAAGTGGTGATTCTGATTTCTGAGCCACAGAACCTTCAGTGTAAATGAGCCACAAAGCAATAAGGGGTCCAATAGCATTGCTGCAAAAGTAAAGAAGATGGATTTCACAATAGTGAAAAAACAGAAAAATAAAAAATAAGAATTATTTCCTTATAAATCTAAAAATAAAAATCAGTTTTATTGTAATTAAACAATAAATTTATTGTAATTAAACAATAAAGAAAGAAATGGAAAAAGGAGAAAAAAGGAGTATAAGAAGGAAAAAAAAAGAGGGAGAAACAGACTTTTTTAAGTAAGATATTATCTATCTTGTAAAAGTATAATACTGATTACAGAGCCGAACTACTAAGCTCTATGAATGACTTAAGAAATTAAGTATATCTTCAATTGCAGGTCAAATGCTAGATGATACACACTGTAGAACTAATAGAAAGCGGAAGCAAATTAATTAAATTTCTTCAGTCATCCATTGACACAACTCACTTTCTTATGAAAAAATGGTTGCTTGTTCAATTACACACAGCAAAATTAATGCTCAAGAGTGAATCTTTTCAATATCAAATACATTTTTATACCAACCTAACATCATTTCCACCATGAGCAAATGCACCAAATGTTGCAGTAAGAATTTGGAGGGAAGAGAAAAGTTTCTTTATGGCATGGGGTTCATCAGTATCACTTTCTTCTAATGTCAACTGTCCCACTTCAACATCTGGTTTCTAAAACAAAATTGGCAAATATATTACTGAAAAGAATATCAAGTTAAATATAACATTTATGATACACACTTAAATTTTCAGTTGTTCGTCCCTGAGTTATAAGTATTATCTATTGAAGAAATGGAATGAATAAAATACACAACATGTATTATAAATGGCCTACCTAAAAATGTGAAAGAAAATTTATGAGGAAATGTTTATGATAATATAGGAATTGACTGGAATAAAACAATAGTAGTACATCCTTATAAGGAAGAAAATACACGAATAATTTTTATAGCACATTCGAGAACTCCACTTTAATTATAAAATATAGACACTATTTTGTTTTGGGCTACATATGGTATAGATTGTAATGGTACAGAAAAAATTATCCAAATTTACCTTCCAGAAATCGTGTACGAAATTATGCAAGAAATTTATAGAACGTACCGTAATATAATATAACATTATACAAAAATAAATTATCTCAGTCAACCCACAAAAAATTATCCCAGAGTACCAACAAAATATTATTGCTATTTATTGAATTAGTAATCTTGGAATGAAAAATATCAACATTTTGTTAGAAAAAAAACACTGAAAATCTGATGATTGTGAATCCTGAAAATGTAAATTGTACATTCATATGAATTATGCTTTGACCTATTCTGCCATAAACAAAGCATAAGGTGGTACTCAAAGCAGATTTTTACTGAAAAAGGAAATGAATCTAGCATCATCCTTCCACCACTTTCAGTGAGACAATACCCTAAAAGTCTTATGCAAATAAGGATATTACTGACCTAACACTGTCTAAAACAAAAAGCTCTAAAATATACATGTCATTCATGATGTCAACTTACCACTGGTTCAGGAGTTCGCTCCTTGATTAATGGTACAGCACTACTGTTTGGTGAAAGACCTGAAAACAATATATCTTGATATAAATTAAATAACATTATTGGAAGACCTTTAATATCAATTTGTAATACTAAGCATGCTTGACACTGCCATTCTTTGCCTATTCCAAACAATACAGTGGGAGGACTATCACATCTTCCCAAATTATGATCCTTCCAAGCAAATGCAAACTTGCTAACATTGTACTTCTGTTCGCTTAAAAGTGAATGCACTCTAAATCAGGCTTGATATGGACTGTGAGTGAATTGCAAGAGAGGGTAACATCTCAACAAATGAAGTCCCTGTTTCTCATACTAAAGCCAACTAAAGAAATCAATTAAATAAATTACTCATTTTTTTAAATTATTATTTCAAGCTCTTCAGGATTTCTAAATCCTTTTTTTTCTAGTTTCTCAAGTCCCTTGTAAATTTTTCAATGAATGGTAAAAATGAAATATCAGAGTCCTGCCTTCATAATGGAACTAATGCACAAGAACCTTTTACTTCGGAAGCATGAGACAAAAAAGTTAAAAATCTATAATATCTTAATCTTAATACCATTGTGAAAACCATAATCCTCTCAATTCAATTACCTTGGAATTACGTTAAGGGTGATTATATTTTGTGGAAACTAGTAAAATTTTAAATTAAGAGGTACTTACCCATGGCAGGTGTAGCATTCCCTGATGGAGGAAGTGCTGGAGTCAAGTTTGTCTGAACAGGAGCAGATGTCACACCTGGAGTGGGGAGAGTAGTTCCATTTCCATTGACAGCAGCTTCCTAAAATAACAAGGCAACTTTAACACACTTTTGGAACCTTTTGCAACTGTTAATTGAAACTGCAACAAATAACTGAAAAATGTTGACAGGAAAGATCACTTTCACGTTATTCGAAATAGTTCAGACAAAGTCTTAAAAAGGGCAGATGTCTCACAAAGAGGCTTTGTAAGAATTTTTAAAATAAAAACAAAATGTGAAAATAAATTTATGAAATTTGGAAATGATGCGAATTACAATACTCAGAGGATCTAATGGACATGAGCTGTCCTTCAGTATAGACAGATCCCAACCCATTAATCCTCACCTTAGAAAGGCTATTGTTAATGTATCCATTTGTTTTTGTGCCATTGACAAGAGGAGGATGGTTAACCCCATTGGTTCCAACGGTTGGTGAAGTGGTGGAATCCACAACAGATGTTGGTTCCAAAGCAGCTGGACCAATTTCTCCTTTTGGACGCTTCACATCTTCTATTGACATGGCCCGTGATGGTCGAGGACTGGCGTCGCGAGACGATTCTGCCAAGGAAAACTAATGAATATTGACACCAGTGGTGAAACGTACTTCCATGCACTTAAGCTTTGCAGTTTATAATTGTCTCGATGTGTTTCTGTATTCAAAAGCCTTCACAAAGCCATTACATCCACAGTGTAGAAGCATGACTTGTGAAGATTAAAAGCACAGGCAGTATACGCATAATGCCAATGCAAAAGTTTTAACATATACACATAACACAAACTCTAAACTCTTAATTAATAGTTATGACATGCTTTCTCAGTCTCTCACAACAACAAATAACATGCATACAAACTGTGACAGATTGTGTTTGGTCTGGAAATAATACTAATACTACAAAAGACAACACAGACACATAAAAGATAATTTTACCATTGTTAGAAACACTCACCGATGACAAAGCATAATGTAAATAAAAAATTTGTCTTGCTAATAAAAATGTCTTCAATCACATGCCACACACGTTGCAATAGTGCTTTCTAAGTGCATGCTTGTTCAACAACAATAACAAGTGCAACATTCTTTGAAGTCCATGCCCAATGTCTCTTCTCAAAAAGTGTGTTCAGGAGCACAAACCATGAATGGGCTTGGGACACTTGGAGCAAGAAAAGAATGAATGATAAAGAGCAGGGAGCAAGAAACAAATGAGCAAACGCTACCGGTCCGAGGTGCAGAGCGAAAGTCCTCGGTCACCACGTAAACTCCTGTGGACAGAGCACACAGTTGCATGGGGTGGCAGAGTGGGGTTCAGCACTGTATTGTGCAGCCCAGCCCTGCAGCACACCTTTTGGTTCATAGAGCCATTTTAATAAATCACATTTTTAAATATTGTTTTGTAAAGCAATGTTGGTAGAGCATTAGCTGTAATTACAATATTCAAAAGCTTTTTTTCAATTATAACAAAAAATCACTAATATATCTGTCTAAATTACTATAAATTAGAGAAGTCATATTGTTGACAATAAATACAATATTGTATCTTAAAATCCCTGCCCATGTTGAAGAGCTTGGCAGCTTGGTAAAATGTTTTTTCGTTATCAGCAAATTACAGCTAATTGTTTTGCAGTTTATAAGGATTATAATTTTTTAACTGGTAATGAAAATTTAAGAGGAAACATTTTATAACAAAAGCTTTTCATTCTGCAGACAAGGAAGGACAAGAAAATACTTCAAAGTTAAATATGGTTCGTTTATTATAATGAAGGTCATTTACACACCTTCATTCTTTGAAAAATGTTCTGCTTTTTATTTTATAGGATTTATATTAGTGATTGGCAGTTAAAGCTTTTTTTTATAACAGAGAAAAATGAAACTTTTATTTGGTCTTGTTATGCAATTAGAAGGTTTTTACTCTAAATGGTTTCCAAAATAAGATAGAAAATAAGTAGTAGGAAACGATAGAAATACAGAAGGTTAGGTTTTTGTTAGTGTATTAAATAGTATGAAGACAGAAACAAAGTAAGCATTTAATCATGCTTATGACCATATTTTCAACCACACACATGGTTAATATCAAGGACATTTTAAAACAAATGTGAAAGTTAATATCTAATATAATAAAGGAAATTTAAGTTAGCTTTTGTTAAATCTTTAAAAAGAAAGCTGCCAAACCCACGCAAGTGGGTAGTCACCCTGCTCCCAACCCTTGGAGAGAGCGAGATCAGCCAGAGACATCATTTGTTAGATCCTAATTTTTTATGCATTCACAAACAATTATATTTAGTCAAAGACAGAAAGAGATCAGAAGAAGTCAGGTAAAATTAATAAACAATCTTTATGAAACCACAAACATCAGCATTTTGGCCAATATTTACAGAAACACATTCAAAACAGTTTAAGAAATAGTGCAGTCACTTCAGTTTAAATATTTACAAAGTGAATATGAAATTCAGGAATATCAGAAAGTAATTTCTTAAAATTAAAATTGAATTTATATTTAATTTTTATGCTGCAGGCACAAACATTTTTTTAAGTTAATGATAGTACAAGTAATATTTTATGATTACAGTTAAATATTAGTAATTAATAAGAATGTTTAAATCAAAGTTAATTATAGAAATTCAAAGTAGCAACAGCACTGGAGTAACTTGTCAGTGCTGAAGCCACCAACCAAAAGAGCATGCAGGCAGAAGAGGCCCTGTTACCTGTGGAATCCCCGAAGGTAAAGCACACCCCTTGACCTTGCTTGTCCCTGTGCATTTGGACTGAAACACAGAGCAATGGGATGAGTTGTGAAGAGCTGGCACACAGGGCCAAGATGACTGCAGGCAGCTGCTTTAGTCGTCTGATTCCTCCAAGCAATTCACTGTTTGGCCAAGCACTGCACTCAGTACATGGACGGGCAGTTTTGTAACTGGGAAACAAACTCTACCCCATCCATGCCCTGAATGTGCTGCCTCAGTGATGATGCAAGGAGCAGAACCAGGAATAGCCCTGTACTGAAACACCAACTGAGCACAACACCACACTGTCATGCGGAAAACATCAGCCAGCTTTTTAGGGGAGCAATGAAGACATGGGGCATCACAACAAGTGCTGTGAAATACTACTAAAAGCCAAAAGATCAATATCAGACGCTCGTTCTTTCCCAAATTTTCTGTAAATGTGAAATATCAACATTAGATGGTTTTATTTTTGAGTGTTTAAAGGATTGTTAGTGAGAAAGGGAGAATTTTTTGTTGCATTTACAGGTTTACACGCCATATCATTTTTTAATGGAATATTAAGTTTAAAGGGAGAACAGTTTTAGTTATTTGTTACAGCAAAGTAGTCCACAACAAACCACAAAAAGATTGTAGACAAAATAGTTTTGAAAAAATTAAAGCAACAGTTTTTCATGCTTTATAGAAGTAGTATAATAGAAATATTTTTTATTCCCTCATTTATTTACTTTACTAAACTTTTTGGAATTCTTTGCCTGGTCACCACTATACTTAATTGTAATCTTGACTAAAAATGTAAGTGAACCTTGTTGATTTTTCATGTCAGAACTCAATTGCACTTTGGCATTTCCAACATCATTAATATTCATATTTTTCTCTCTATTAGTACCACATTTAAGAAAAGAGTAAAATTATACTTATATAATCACAGTACCCTTCAATTCAATTCACAGTTTTGTCACAAATTTTTGAGAGAGTATATTAGTGCACAAATTATCCGTTCAGCTCTCCAAACCAAGATGCGAAATTCTTGGGAAAGATGTGAGTGTCACCAAAATGGGTGCACACTAAGTCAAAAATGTGTTACTCATTCTAGTACACTAATGACTACTGAACGTTTAGAATCATAAGTACCGACTTCTGGATTAACTAAACTACCTTTGCATTCAATATCTGAGCATTTATAATTTGATTTTAACACAAAGTTATGTTTATTTTTACTTATGTTTTATGTTTATTCCCAATTGTATCATACAATTGATCTATAATTTTTTTAAAGTAACTAAACTATCTCAATTCAATATTTTAATAAGTCGGCACGTATGTCAATAATCTAAAGGGCCTAGAAATTCAGGCTACTAAAGCAGCAGATATGATTGTCTATGTGCACTCTACAAGTCCAGGCAGGACTACTATATACAGCAGGAACAAAAACACTAAAGTTCCACATCAAATACATCTCCTCTTCATGCTACTACATCAGCTTACATTTTTGAATATGAAATAAAAAGTCAATTAAGAATTATAAGTTAAACTTTGTATTATAAGTTTATTTTGATACTTCTGACTTTGCCACTTCTGACTTTTAGGCACAACAATTTTTATGGAAATGACTTATTTTCTCTAGTTTTAGATACCTTTCACATGGTAACAACAATTTAAGTTTGTAATTACATCAACACTATAAAATTATCTTACATTAAAATTTTAAAAATAACTAATAAATGTGAGAATTTTGCAATAAATTTCTTTATAATTTACAGTTGAATTCAAATAATATAGCAATTATCTTTTTGTAAAAGCTCCCTCTCCTATTTTCTGAATTATCTAATTGAAAAACTAATATTTGCAAATTTTGTAAATAAAACCTACTATTACTCACTTATCTTTCTTCTACCTTTGTTTTATTTTTTTGCTTTTTCTTCTCTGTGGGTGACAAATTGCTGCATTTGTCTCATGTGCATTTTGTCGTATGTCTTCATACACTGCTTCACAGTAAGAGAAACAGTAACCTGTGTTCAAAATCTGAACTGGCGTCCATATACCTTTCATAAACCCTAAACTCAACCTCAAACTTGGTGTTTACAAGTGTAGCTTTCCTAATCAAGTTTTTCACAAACTAATAACATTTAAGACGCATCACATCTTAACAAGTACAAGTACAAAATGTACAAAAAATGACTCACACTAACAACACAATACAAAGAATCACAATAAATTTATATCACGTTCCAGACCAGTTTGACATCTAAATGTTGAGAAATAGTAAAATACTCTTATACGCTCGCACTCACACACACTACTTTTCATCATATTACAATTAATCAAAGAAAACATCTATTACTATAAGCCCTTACTTTAAATGGATTTTTACAATTATAAAAGCAACAAAATACAATGGCTTTTAGCAATTAAAGAGCATTTCGTCCGGTACAATGCAATGTTTTCGGAGTTACCTTTTGTGCATTTGTTCATTGCGCTTACATGATAACGGGACGTTTCGAACGCACGGAATTACTCATTGTCAGAATCGCGTAAAATTGCGATATTAAAAATAAGGTTGCCTTTTTTCGTAAATGCACAAATATGATTTGATTTAATGATGGCTTAATAAATAAGATATTCGATTTTCTCCCAAGTTACTGCCGATCCCAACACTGAGAAGTGAAATTATCCAACACCTGCACACTATTTCACTTGCTACGGTAGTATTTACTACAGTAGTATCTATACAGACACCCAATTTACGTTTTCAGGCGTCTGACCACAGCTTCTATCCTCTTCAACATTACCCTTTTCGCCCGAGCCTAAAAAATGTCGTGCGAGACCCATAAATTTTTCAAACCATATCTAACGAAGTGAATTTTCTTTCTCGGGAACAGTTGCACTTCCATATGAGCCCCACACGCCCTTTTCACCTGGGACTATATTTCAAAAAGTATCCATACATTAAACCACGAATTTTATGGATTTAAAGGCTCTTTCCAATACATGCAGCACAAAGGCCTCCCAAGTATGAATGGGAGATTAAAAAAAAACTGCGTTCAGGATGCTGTTCGTAAGAACCATCCTCTCTCAATACTATTTGTTTCACTTTAAGGCAAAAAAGGATGTGTTATTTATGGAGTTTCCAAATAATAATAATAATAATAATAATAATAATAATAATAATAATAATAATAATAATAAATAATTCATGGAGTTTTTCGGTCTTGAAACGCTAAAAATATATTTAAACATACATGAGCTTCCAACAGGATGTCTTAATAAATTAATCTATTCAATTTTCTTGAGGGGAATATACATTACTTCTACTTACGCAAAAGCCAACAAGCATAATTCTCTCCCCGTCAACTGTAGTTTGTCTCTGACTTATTGTTGATAATTTTCGGTTGACGAGTAATTAATTCGAGTTTTCTCTATAATAGTTGCATTTTATTTATTTATAAGAGGCTCTGAAATAAGTTTCGAAAGAAATCGTCATGTTTCACAAGTAGAACATATCAGACGGAAACTTCTAGCCGCTTTGTCTACAGGTAATTTGTTCAGCAAGATGATTGTAAACACTATCGCATTTTCTACAAATGTTCGCATTCTTTCAACTAGGTTATTTTTTTTTCATCTAGCGGATTAGAATACGTGTTCCAATGGACGACGCGTAAAACCCTACTGAGGGAAGTCCTGGCGACTTGTCTAGACCTGCGTTTTACTGGGAACGCCATTTCCACAGCGACTCACCGAGAATCTTGCGACGAAGATGCGGTGCCAGGATCAGCTGGATGCAAAGAGCCACTATGATGCCAACGCCCACACTGACGATGATCGAGCCCCACCATGGAATGTAGTGGAAGTACAGCACTAAGGACGAGAAATAGAAGTTAGGGCGCGGCTCATTAAAAAAATTAATAAAAGTGTCTCGTGTTACTTGGAACTGCAGTCGCGTCGAAATAGGACCTGACAGCTCAGAAAGCGGGCACAGAACTGTGGGTTGCCGATGTTCCTAAGAAGACGAAATAATCTTTCATATTATCATCGAAAATATTCAGAAATCTTGTAGCAATTGTGGCTTGATAGAGTTTTGTTACTAAGGGAAATAAATAGCATATCACGTATTTATTGCAGTGACAATTTCTAATCTCGACGATTCCCGAAACTGTCACGCCGGAAATAAACAGCGACTGCAGTAAAAAAAAGGGCTCGGCAAGCAAATGAAGGCGATGGCGCGATTTCTGCCAGCCAATCACACAAGAGGCGATCTTTCATGTTCTTATAGAGATAGCACATCAATACCATACCTTATTGGATGATAACTCACACAGGACGCCTTCGTGGAGTAAATTGGCACCAGGAACGACCAGCTGTATAAAAAAAGAACCGGGTATTCGTGAAATAACTTGCACCCTTTTATACGCAAAGGATATCCGAAAGGAGCTGGCGGATGAATAAATTGAATTAAAAAAAGAATCAAATTTAAAGTTGTTAAAAGATTAATCAATATCATTCACCGCTAGGGCGAAAAAAATATTTATTCATAAACATCCACCAACTCCAAAGAAATATCCTAACAACCACCACTGTCACATCAGCAAAACTGCCACGTCACGCCATATTGCTACAGTAACGATTGATACTGATGTATAAAAGCACTGCTTCGCTCAGTAGACATTTCTACGAGCTACTTGCAATGTTCATCTATTAGATGATTAGCTTCCTTCATAGAGAAGAAATTACTTTTAACGAACATTTAGTAGATTAGGTAGGAGCACTGAATTGCTTCTTACAAAAATGTAAATCAACTTTCCGTGAATATTGAAATTTGTAACTTTACATCTCAAGTAAGATAATTTCCTTTATTCAGGTGTATTGAAATAATAGGCATGACGTGACCTTTAAAAAATTGTTTATACAAAGCATAGTACATAAAAACAAAACACACCACTTGATGAAAAAAGTTGTCACCTTTCCTTCCCAAATGGTAGGGACAAGTTAAACATATGTTAAAATTGATTCAACATATGTTTAAAGCTCTGGAGACTCCTGTAACATTCTGTAAGTACCGCGCATCACATACTAGGAATACCTCCCCATATCCTTCTCAAGGACACCTGAAAGTGTGAATGTAGAATGAGACTGAACTATTTTTCAGTGACAGTTGGCAATTACTTGGTATGAAGTCTTTGCAAATGACTATTTTAAAGGCTTTTTTTTAATATTAAAATAAGTAAATTGTTTCTGAAGAATTAACAAGAATTGTTCTTCAAAGAAATATTTGCCCCAATGCTCCTCGAAATATAATTTGCCAACATGCACTGAATACAATCCACTTTCATTCGTTGCTGGAACCATTCTGAATGCCTTTGGATTGAAGATGAATGTTACATTTTATGTAACATATAAATATATTCAAGAACAACAGCAGCGGCAGAGCTACTAGCAGAGGAAGTTGCAAAAATTTCGTAAGTGACAAAATGTCTTTAATTAACAAATTTAAAAATACATTAATTAAACTATATTCTTCTTATCAATAGCCAGTGTTTTCCAATGTAATCATAAAAAATTAGTAAGTTGAAAAATATTTATATGCAAATATTTTCATTACACTCAAATATCACATTTACTTAAGATTCCTTGGACATAAATTTGGCTCATTAAGAGTTTTAAAGAGTTAAATTCTGGTTCCAACATCGAGAAACACCAACATAATAAATCAATACTTCAAGCATTATGTAACAACGAAAACATTCTCTGCCTTCATTTGTTTAACCGAGCCTTTGAATCAATGTTAGGGAGTCTATACTTTCGAACATTCCATTAAGTTTTGAGAAGACAGTTTTCAATATTGGCTCATTCTGTATTTTATATTTCCTAAAATCCTAGGATCATAGTCAATTACTGAACACAGCATACAGTAACTATCACTTTTGAGAGCGATCAATTTCTTTTAAGGATTGAAATCATAAATTAAAATTATGAATTAAAAGTAAAATCTATAACAAAAGAGTAATTGGATATCTTTATTCACTAAAATAATAACTTAAAGGTATTAAAAAGCAATACCAAAAACAAGCCGAAAACACAATAACTGAAGTTGACAATACAGCACTTTTATAAACTCTCGCATAAGTCACAACAATTTAAAACTATTCTCCCAAATGCCAATAGTATCGAACTGTCGGTATCCCAAAACAACTCATCAACTTTATGTTCAATAACTTCACTTTAAAAAGTAGAATGCTGCACAGCGCTACTCACACTTTGGGCCGCTATACACCACGGAGAAGACATTAATGAGCACCGTGAGTCCGTAGAAGATAGGCAGCGCACGCAAACCGGGCACCACGGGCTGCTCCGCCTCCAAGATGAACTTGCGGATCAGTATGTACAGGCCCATGGAGATAAGCCCCGACAGCACAGGAGAGACGAACCAGGAAGCCACTAAGCACAGACGTTTTACATAGGACACTTGCCGAAGTCACAAACGCGCACCTAAGTTAGGATGACAAGCCCTCTTCTGCATGTTTTTAAGTTTACGTCCTATTTTTCTTCACCGAACGTGGAGATCGTCATGTGACCTGACCCTCGTCCTCCCTCTGCTCCTCAACTGCTTCGCCGATTACTCCATTTCCACAGATATACTGATGAATAAAATACGAAAGACATTAATTGATTGTTTAGTGATTCCGGGCTCATCAACTACCAGGGCCATTAGTCCCGTAACTGTAATGCATGCTTTTTGCTCGGGAGGTGGCGGTGATCTGCCTCCCGCTGGATGGCGAGATCCGGCGCTGACTCCAGGCTAGTGGGATTTTCCCCAATCAGGTAACTCCCAATAGCGGGCCATCGCCCCAGCCCGGCAAGCCCTAAGCTCCCGGCCGTTCTCGCGGCTTGTTATAACAGATGGATCAGGCGAATATCGGAGCAGCACCCTATAGGGTGCAATCCTCTCGACTGACGCATCTCTCCCGATCGAAAGACATTAAGAACACATTTTCGAACTAAATTAACTGTGAAAAGAAAACTGCGAATGCGATTTTTTTATTTCCTGTGTAGAATGATGGTTAAATTGGCTTGAAGTATGTATATCAAGGAATATTCTGCAATTCACCTTTATGATGCTCGATTTCGATATAGAAACGTGTAATTCTAAATGAACAATCCCCTCCATAGTACTTTACAGAGTTTTAAACTGTTTTTAGATTAAGTACAACAATACATTAAAAAATAAGCATAAGTATTTCAAAATGTTGCATATTTTATGAAACAATATCCTAATTAATTAAAACTATATTAAGAAATAAAATCACTTCTCAACAAAAAAATACTTCATTTTCATCCAAAAAATGGAACACACGCGGAACAATGTTTTAGAAAATAAGTAATTATAAATAATTCAAGGGCATATCAAACAAATACATTCGAGCGATTTTCCAGTATCGCTGAACTCTGCCTTAAAAAGAGGAAAAGGAAACGCGGTAGTTCATACATTTTAAGCTGACAACTAAACAATCTGATTGATAATTTCTGTAAACCACGTATGAGCTCAGTCACCCCTGAAGCGTTCCCTACAAGGGCAAAGTGCATAATTAGTGCATTTGAGCGAAATAATGGAAGATTAGTAGGCACTTATTGAATGATTGAGTTGATAAAAAATGTTGTTCCGTCAAGTATGAGAAGTCTGACTTAATCGTTTCAATTTTAATTCTAGCCTGCGCGAGGCAATGAATGTTTCTTTTCCCGTGAATAACTTCAACATTTCTGTAAAAAGTAAATGCAATATAGTATATTTCCCTCCGCTAAGACGCCTTTTGTTTCCAGCCGCACCCGACATGACTCTCCCTGACCTCTTACTATCTCCCGATTTATAACATCGTTGACCTTCGTAGTAAGCAAGTTATCTCACGCATGTACCCCTCCAGCCGAATCAATGAAGACACCATTTACAAAAAGCACGAGTTTATCCTAAAGAACAAAACTCAGACACGCACTCAATCCGTCACGACGAGCGGCTCTGAAGTTCAGAGTCGAGAGCTTTTAATAACGAAACCTAAGAAGCCTCACGTCTTTTTACAATATTAACATTCATCTGCAATGACTGTCCAAAATCGTTAATTCACCTTTAATTTTGCACGAGAAGCTTCCCCCTTTCGGTTTTTATTCTCAATAAGAATTTTTCTAAACATTCTCGTGATTTAACGTCCCTTGAATACTATGATCAACATTTCGCCGTAAATTAAAGATGTAATATTCCCCCCCCCCGCACTTTATTTATTAAACCTTCAATTATTTTTACCCTTCGTTTACCACGGAAAATTGACGATAGTTCGTACTTCTTCCACTTACTTCAAAGCCGAAATTCGTCTTGTAAATTAACTTTCTGCTCAAACTCACCGATGGTGCCCAGAGTGGTCCAGTGAAGGCCGCTGGTGCCTCGCGCTACCAACGAGAAGCCGATAGTGGCGCCCACAATGGAATGGGTCCCGGAAATGGGTAGCTTCAGGAAAGTGGCCACCATCAACCAAACAGCGGAACCACCTGAGAAAAAAAACGCAACAAACTCGCTGCAGTCGGCTATTAAACACAGCAGCCTCAAATGGTCGCCTCCTTTCTGAAGCAGTCCACAAGTAGAGAAATGAGTCCTTTCACAACCTACTATTGCCTGCAGTACACTTCAGTTCATGTTCTTCCACGCTCACGTTTTGTAAGAATGAGAAATGTCTATCTAAAAGAAATTAAATGTGTCGAATTGTTTGATCTGAAATATCAATAAAGAACGCAGATAATTAGTCAAGTTCCTAATTTCTAATTAATATTCTAAATTTTAGTGACAAAAGCGACAGAGTAGTCACGTCACAAAGCAGGCACGCTCAAGCGCACGTACGAAACCTTCCTTTTCAAATTTATTTTGCTCCTTCCAAGCTTCTCAATGCCCATTCCCAACTTCAATTGAATACATATCTGAACACCTTCATACTTTGCTTGCTCTTTGTCACATCGTTAATCCAAAAGTAGCTTTTTCTCTCCCTTGGGACGAGAGCAAAAATATATCGATTCCGGCTCAGCATGCCTGGTCACGAAGAGTCCGCAGCATTGTGGGACCCGGTCACTAGCACTGGCTGAATCGATATCCCCTTTTGACAACGGACAACAGTTCTCGAACGCCATCTGCTACACAAGCCCTCAAAGGTGGGTGGGTGGGATTGTTTCCAAATCAGAGAAGTTGCGGTCTGGATTTGGTTGCTACCGAAGGTGCTGGGGACGGGGATACAATTTCTAGATTAAAAGTACACGTGAGTTACATCTTTTTTGGATAGTATATAATGCATTTAATGTTTTTATACCCATTCAACAGCTGGATTATTGAATAAACTGTGATTTAGTTTACTTAAACAGTAAAAAAGCTTAGAATTGAAAGAGCCTATTGAAAAGTGTTTTTATAATGTGTTATCCAGTAACCAAAAATAAAAAACGCTGATATAGGGTAACAAGTGTCATTAATTCAAGAGCGACTATAGAAATTTACGTCCTATTTTGTTAGTTTGGCCCAGTCCGACGATACAAGTTCACCCTTACCCCCCAGTCGCCAGGAGTTAATCATTCGACCACTTTATCTCTGAACTTTCATTTGGAACTTTGAAATGCAAGTCGCACATATCACAGAGACTTAATTTAATTAATTCCTATATTTACTACGGAAAATCGTAATTTGTTCGAGTGCTTAGTCATTGGTAGCAATCCCATAGAAGTAATATTATCTCTGCTACAATCTCGTGTTGTCCCGATTCGATAAGAAAAAAAAACGTAAGCACTAGTGGTATCGTTAAGGTGACTTGTAAATTCCATTATCAACATTAAAAAGAAAACGTTGCAAATCAAATTACTCACCCAACGCTGACAGCATGCCCAACATTAGTTCGGCCTCGGAGTCAGCATACAAGTTGACATCCAGTATTCCCTTCCTCATTGTATCGGACACTTTGTATCCTGCGAACAAACAAGTATGCCATGTAAAAATATATAGCTCATTATCACATCATTAATAAAAATAATTATAACAATAATTATGTCAATAACATATAACCTGGTAAATGTAGAGCGTATTCAAACTCAAAATTAAAATATGTTGAATATTCTAATAAATAAAAAATAACATTATCGATCGAGTTATATAAACGAAGTACATGGAGCATACAGCAATAGTAAGACGTTATGAGCTTTTGTTAAGAAATTTAGGTAAATCAAGAAATAAAGTATATGTATAATTTATTATTATTATTATTATTATTATTATTATTATTATTATTATTATTATTATTAATAATAATAATAAGTGGAAAATGCATAAGTGCGAAAATGCGAAATTGCATAAGTGGAAAATGCAAATGCATAGCAGAAGTGGGGCTTATTCTAGCTCAATAAGCCTCAATTTAGTTTCTAACATTATTTAACTAAAATAGAGAAGTAAAAAAGCTGCCAAATCAATTTTCCTAAGATTATTCCCAGAATTTTTTAACTCAATGCCCACTTCATTACCACATCCATGTCAAAGATGATCTAATAGAATAATAAAATGTGTAGGCAGTTTTCACTTATACGAAAATTAGAAAGAATAGAATTACGGGTGTTGCTCTAACACTCATAGAAAGTAAGAAGTACATTTCAAATCATCTGAAAGGAGAATTCAAAAAGTAGTTGCTTTTGAGTAATCCAAGGAAAGAACTGATCCCCTCCTGTTTCTTATCTATGGGGATGTACTTGTTAATCAGGCAAAATATTAAATTATTTAGTTTGGTGACTTTAGTGGTAAGTAAGTAGTACATAGGGAGTTACGATCTCCTACAGCATGTAGAAGGGCCGAAAATAACCACATTTTGTTAATGGAACATGTAATGGGAAATTTCATGTAATGAGTTATATGCATTTATGTGCGCGGTATTTGCCCCTTATTTCTAGGCAACCCCTTATGCACAGATATTTGGTAGGTTCTGACGCAGTAAAGGAGATTTTATATACCTGTCGATCGTCTGTGTATACGTATTTGCCTCTGATTTTTAGGCAACTTCGTAATGTACAAATGCAATACATGTTCATTATCAAAAAGTAATAATTTTCCTAACACACCTACAAGCCTTACGCGTTGATGACATTTATTTCAAGTCACAGGTATACGTGAGTATTTAGCCGAGGTATTCGCATGCTCACTTACTTACCCAGGTAACAATTAATTGATTTTCTATTTACTCATTCTAGCATATTTTGAGCATTAGTGTAAACGAAAGCAGCCTTAGCAGCAGCAGCAACAACAAGAACGACTTAAAAACGACAACTACAAGAGTACTCTGCATTTTTGCGCTTCCTCCTGGAACTGACTGATTCCCGGCTTGTGGGCGGACTCCAAAATGCGTTGATCGCACACCGGAACACGGCGCCGGAGACGCCAAGGAAGATAAGCGAGCGCGAAAAGTGAAAGAGGAAGCGACCGACAGCTCTGTTTGTAGTGACGACCGCAAATGAAAACGGTAAGTTTAGAAATCTTCAAAATAATTTTAAAAAAACCTACAAATGCATTACAGAATCTATGAAACGAATAAAACAGTAGTGGTTGTATAAACATAGAACCGAAGAGAAAATCGCTCCTTAACTACGGAATTTTATATGAGAATACACGACTGAAAATACATTGCTGAAACTTAACGATATTCCGGAAAGGTCTTAAGGCAAAACGAAATGAGCCACACACATTCAAAATGATAGCTATAAATGAACCGCGTTGAAAAATTTCTTTCACCGCGCATGCACTAAAATTTTACAAGTAATAAGAACTCTGACCTCCATAGCTTTCGGATTCCGGAGTCAGACAAGCCATCACTTTCGGTGTCGGCGACAGTTTATGCCCTTCGAGCACAATTTGGCCACAGAGCGACAGCCGCGTGCTATTGTCTGTTCTGTCATGCTAGCGATTTTTTTGACTCATTGATGCCAAATCAACTTCGGAGCATGATCTGTGAGTAACATCTAGAAATTTTTTGCATTCGTTTCACAACCTAAGGTAACTTGTCGCACTTCCTATTATTTTTGTCATTTCACCAAATGGAAAATGTTAGCAAGAAATTAATGAACTTGAATAGCTAGAATACAAGAAAATGTGTACTCTAAACTTTTTTATAAATACTCTTCAATTCTGGTCAATTCAATTCAATCAATACTTCACTTTTCAATAAATACTCAACTTTTTTATAAATACGCGATGAATACGTCATGAATAATTTTTAACATAATTTAGTAGTCTGTAGTGAGTTTAATAAAAAGCGCACGGACAGTAAATAACGCGGGCTTTTAGAATTTGGTATTTGACCGTTACATCCGTCTGGTGATTAATTCCTATATACACTTCATCTCTGCTTTTCGACAAAACTTTCATCAATTCATAAAATATTATTTTGGGGACCACGCCGAAATACTCTTAATCACATGTGAAAACTATCTCTAACCTGAACCGACACCGAGGCAACAGCTGACAGTCGGTTCATCTCATTGGCGGAATAATAAGTTTCGCAGAACGATTCGGGCTTTGGCGCTGTTCCATTGTTTTCGAACCTGACAAAACTAGTGGTGCTCAAACAGCACGTACTTTCTTGCCAATGCTTTTACGCAGAGCTATCAAATTTTTCATTACCAGAGCCCTGCTTATTACCCGAGATTTTGCCGAAACATTTGCTTTTTTTCGCACAGCATTACATAATTTCGTCTCTACTCCGTAATTGGAAAAGGTGATGTTACTAATAGAACGTGATTTTGCGAACGGGCGAATGACCCTAATGCAGAATCACACAGCAATCACATCAGCTGTCAGTTGACTTGAAATGTTACAAAGCATTTCGACGGACGATAAACCAATGTTCCTATTTAGTAAAATTGTTAATGTATGCAATCAGTTTTCCCTTTCAAACTACGTATATGATCGTATAATGTCTGAAATTGCAGACAATAGACATTGCAAAAATAGCCAGCAAATTATGTCAACACGATGAAATCACGGAATCTACTGAATTACTATTTTTCACAATTACAGCATCAAATGTGATTTAGGAAGAAAAAAAATCACGAAAAACTTAAATTTGAAAATAAACCGAGCCCATTCACATTAGTGTGAGTAGGTCATCCAGCATCGACCCTTGCCAGGAATAAACAAATGCACCAGAGCCAGTGCAGTCACCCCCTAGCGGCGCCCGTCGCCTCGCCGCACGCAACTCGTTTATTCAGCCTTGGGCCTCGCGCGGCCTGTGCTAAATCCACCTGCGCGCCGGCCCGAAATACGAACAGCCCTCCCCCACCC
>BOPP01000002.1:3412693-3428116 GCA_017312745.1 Gryllus bimaculatus | reverse complement strand
AGGAGACGGCGGCGGAGGTGGTGGTGGTGGTTGGGTCACGTGGGAGGAGCGACGGCCGACGCGGGGAAGCACCGCGGCCCGGAGAAAGGTGCGTCGCGCGCGTCACGAAGCAGGATGGGAAGGTCGGCGGCAGGGGTGGGGTGGGGGTGCGCACGCGGAGCGGGTTAGCCCCCACCGGTGGGACGAGCGGACGTCACCGGCGGCTGGGCGCACCCGCCCGCGGTTTCCCTCCGCCTTATGTCAGATTCACGCGCCGAACGCCCGAACCCGATGGGCCGAACACGCAATCGGCGAAGGCTTTCGGAGGAAAACCCCCACGCGGCGGTTCAAGCCGCAGTCGTAACAATTCCTCGCCTATGGAAACACTTCGAGTCCATCTTCAGCACATTCACAACTTGTTCACGTAATGTGTGGATTCTTTTTCCCCCTAGTCAACATTTCACTTTCGATTCTGCTAACTATTCGAACTTTCGAGATATTTTGCGTATCTAGCATAATTTCGGTACATTTAGTTTGTACTGAAACTACTATCGGAGAGTTCGGGCTTGGGGGTATGATCGTATTTTGCCGCATGGCAACGTTTTGCCATTTGCTGGGTATGATAAAAATATACAAAAAGATTCTTATGCCATTATTGTAAGGCAATGAAGAGTTAACTGACCAATTAGTCTTTCATGCTTTCATGATTGATTGTTTTCCTTCAGTGCAAAATAAAAAATTTCCCAACTTGAAATAAATAATTCTAGTCTGATGACTGAAAGCTTGTTCTTCAGGAACGAGCCCCGATACTATACAAATGCTTGAGTAGTCAGTCGTTTGTTTTGGAATGTATCTTGCCTGGCACGCGAGTTTAGTTTTCTAGAAGAGAACAAGGCAGGAGAGTGTTCAGAATAACACGTTCGCTATTGAAGAGCAATTGCAGATGTCGATACCGACAACCCGTCTACTAGGCTTTCCGTTGAAAGCTAAGTGATCAAAGGAGGTCAAACATTTCTTTCGCTTTTACATTGCAAAAATTCACATTCTAAAAATGTAACTAGTTTTAAAGTTTTGGCCGCAAAACTTTTAAGTGTTTGTCCTTTGGGAAGTGTAATATGAAGCCATTATCCGCCTGACATTCGATCTCCAACTTGAATGACAACATTGTAAAGAAATTTTGTCGAGTTGAGCCAAAACATCCCAGAACATGACATCATTACCACGCGTAAGATGCAATGTCAAATTGCAAAATACGAGGAAATGAACAAAAGGATTCACGCGTTAATGACATACGTATGATTCAAGCGGATAAATCAAAATGGAAAACACGTCGTTCAGGAATAAACACGTTCCTGTTCCTGCGTTATCTTGCAAACTGTGATTCACAAAAGTCAAGCGGAACAACAAAAGGAAGTTTTGCGTCCCTAACAGGTGACTTGGCTCTGGTACGAATAATCTCCTCACAAGTGACGAATCACAGTGTACGTAAGAAGAATGCGTTTGAAACTACATATACGGCCTCGCCCATGTTTGAAGACGGACTGGAAAACCACGTACACAATAAAACTTACAAGGAAAATGCGAACACGCCGGAACATTTGTTTGTGGAAATAAATCATGTATTCAAGTTTAATTAATATAAAAATACAGAAAAAAACCACCGGGAAACTGTACACGAAATGTTTAAATGAAAAAGAAGGAGAAAGTTCTACATGAAACACGCAGGCAGAAGCCCTGCTAACACGCATCTCGAAAATGCTAGCGGTGGCAAATAAAATCGCCACTCAGCGACAAAAGGCGGCAATGCGGACCAACCTTGCTCCCAGGCCAAAACGCGGTCGCCAGAATAAGCAGCGCGGTGAGGTGAGAGGGGGAGGGGAGAGGGAGTGGGAGTGGGGGGAGAGGGTTCGCGCCGCCTTATCACACGGATGGGCTCCGTCGGGCGCACAGCCAGAAGCGTCCGCGGGTTACACACGCACTTCCACCTGCACTTCACCGGGTGTACAGAGTTCATTGTGTGAACGGGGTAATGAGTGGCACGAGCTACTGGGAGTACTCACATGATGACAGGTTGTGTGAGGGACAGGAGAATGTGAGCCAAGTTGTTTCCTTCGATATCATTTTCTATCGCAAATTATGTCAGTTAAAAAAACGTAACTCCGAAATGATTTGGAATATAATGCTACAATTTTGTATACAAAAGATTTTTTTTGAAGGAATTAACTTTTTGACCCGTAGACTTGAGAATTAAATTGAGTATCGATAAAACTATTTCGAAACTAGAATTCACAAACATGGGTATTGCTCAGTCATCTGTCGGATATCTCATGTAAGTGTGAACTCACTGTATGTAATGGTACAGATGAAATGCCATGTCCGATTCAATTTTCCTCTACAGAATATTCGAATACTGAGACGACAGTCGTTTCGCTTTGCTTAGTTGGACTAAATATAAATGGAAGCATTTAAAAACTTTCGCTGAACTGCGATCGGGTATCCTATCAACAATCTGATGATTCATGATGTTGATAACGGCATTAATGTCGAGGCTTGCCGGGTGTTTGCAACGGGGCTGACAAAATGAACGTTGGCAAATACTAATTATGTCGGCAATGACAGAAACTAGCTAGTTTTTTATATTAATATTTACCTATGTTTAGTTCTGCATGTGGTACAAATAATATCCATGACTTAGGTTATATCGTCGAAAATTAGAAAACAAATCGACTATATTCCGTTCAAACAACAAACATTCAGATAATTTAGTTATATAAATCATGATATGCCTACAAGAAACAGGGCAATGTTTCTTTTCATCTGAACCTTTTCATGAAATGGATATCATGATAAAAAAAAATCAGCGATCTGAATCTTGGCTTATGCCCTCGCTGCCTCTTAGTTCGATTATATTCTAATCGGGAGTTAAGTCTCGCTGCTTAAGAACTTTTGCCTCTGACGCATATAAATTGCTATTTAAAGCCAAGACAAAGGTTAAGTTTATAGATTAGCAGGACCATTCTTTTCAGAATGCACAGTCATCGTAAATGTAATAAATTTGTAATAATGAAATGTATTTATAAATTCAAATGATAAACTCCTACAACACCATAACTGAACTAATCGTTGAAGCTAGGAGGTTTTAAAAGTTGGTATTTACGACGTTTTCTAGTAATCTTCACGTCATTCTAGTCATTGTCGAGTCATAATAGTAGTTACAAGATTCGTGCATGTCATGTTTAAACAACTCGTTTAACCTTGAATTTCGTTTAACGCATGTGGTAAGAACGTGATTCTTTAAGAAAAAATTGCAAAAGTTTAATCCAGAAAACGGCGTTCCAAGAGTGTGCTTGTTGGGTTGGCATGTGTTCTTTCTTTCACTCAGTTATAAATCCAGTTCCTTTATTTTCAAGCACAGTTAGCAATATTGGAACTAACAGCAGATTCTTGCCACGAAAAATTTGTAAATTTTTCCATTGCAAAAATGGTAGAGTGCGCAGCCTGTTGAGAAATAGTAGCAGTCACCGAGTTTATTAATGAAATGTCATTTAAAATTCAATCTTAATTTTAATAGTACACAGCTCAAATTGATACCAATTGTGCCTATGCTTAAATGATGTCACTTGGGAAAACTAACGTGGCATCTGCTAGGGGGCGTGCACTGAATTCTGCATGCTAGCAGCGGCGTAGCCTTTCAGTGTTTTCAATCAATCCAGTTTGACTTATAATTCAAGTAGTTAACATTATTCATAAAACAAGTATTGTATGAAAGTCGACGTAATAGGTACTGTGATATGGAGTTTATGTTGCTCTTATAATATCATTTCATTCTCATGTATTAATACGCACGATTCCAACCTCGTTTTATAAACATACTAATTCTGTAGAATGTGAAGCAAGTAAGCACACTATGGCGTTTTACCACCTACACAACGTCTTTTAAGGGTAGAAACAAAATGCGAGAAGGAGCTCCGCAGGGCCAATTTCGCGCTCCAAAAGGAAGCCCGAAAGAATTGAACCATTGATGAAGGTAGCGGCGTGCGTTTCCGCTTAAGCGAAGCCATATTTTACGCGCATAGGTCATCAAAAAGGTAATGCTTTCCGTGATAGTATATCTCTAGCGGATCTCAACGCTGACTCACGATTGTGAGTGCACTGTCTCTGTAGGGCAAAGAAGACACAATTCTGGACGACCAAAAGCGCGGCGAACGGTGTCGGCGTATTTTACGTTTGTGTTCATATGGAGGGATTACTAAGTAGGCTAGACTACGTCGAGCCCCGCACGCACAGTACGCACTCCGCCTGAATTGCTGCTCCGACTGTATTTCTCTACACAAATTTAAAACGCAACTAAGACAAGAGAAATGCTCTGCTAGCGGTTGCTCGACTGGCGCGGCGGCAGGTAAATTTCGGCTTGGCGAAAACGTGGTACATGAAAATTACGTTATACTGGAGAAGTCGGGTCCTCCAGACGTGCGTCTCGCAAGAATGAACGAATCAAATAACACGAAATCTATCTGTACTCAGGTATCATTACTCAACCATAGCGAGCGACGTGTCCGCGGGTAACAGGCTGCTAACCGACACAGAGCAGTCTGCGTATGTATGTGCGCAGATAGAAATGAAAATCGCATTTGAGAGGTATAAGATCGGAAAGTCCATTGGATGCGAGATGACGTGACAAGACGAAACTTTTAGGATGGTGATTACGTGTAAAACGTAAGAAATATACGGGAGTTATCTTACACAGAGTAATTTCTATAGGTATATAGTGTGGTTTTATTATAATAAATAATAGGTGTGAAGATTAAGCTTTTTTAGTTAACACGAGAGCCACATCCTGCTCAGATTCTAAATCAACAATAATGATCCTGCATTGCTAAACCATTTGTAGTAAATAAAACCACCTAGAGTTGTATTATATAGAAAGTCTGTGTAAGTGACAGAATGGAATGGTTTATTGTACCTTGAGGCCCCCCGCAAATCGTCGGAGAGAAATATTCGAAAATGAATTCTGTGGTAGGTAAGTAAGAGATGAAATTACAAACACGGCATGTTTATATACAAGAATCAACGAACCTGTAATATTTCAACTAGAAGGAACAGAAATGGATTAATTGAGAATGTAGTTCTTTACATTAGCGATTTGAAAAGGTTCATAGTGAAGATACTGTACTCGGCTTGTAGGAGTGAATTATATCGGCGAATTAATATCCTCCAAGGTTGCCCTTTGGCTACTAATCAACACAGAGAGATTAAATACAAAACTGTGAAGGCCGACAGGAAGTGAAATTGAGAAACGTATAGGAATGAGAAATCTCATGATATTGAAGGAAATGTGCAAATTTGTTGCTCCTAATGAATAATGAATAATGTTTTAAATTCGATTAATATTGATTACGCGGACTACTGTCTTTTATGGTCGCAACATAACATGTCTGAGCGGTATTTTACATGGTAATTAATTACATCCACATCATGCAAGTAAGAAATGTAAACTTTATGTTTCATCATGCGTGTTTCAGCTATATTAAATAGTACACCGTAATGCACTATATAAGTAGCTATCGCGACAATTTTGAGAACTTTTGGCATTTTACTAATGCGAGTATTGATAACCTGATCATACACTTCTTGATTTGGTTATATGTCGCTGTTTCTAAACACTAGTAACTAGATGGTGTAACAAAGATTTGACGTCCTATAGAGACAATATTCATATAGCGAAGACATTAAAATCTATAGTGCTTCAATATACATTAACTACTTTCAACTTGTGATACAAGAATTTCATTTTCCAGTTATGGATAGGCATAAATTGGTGAACTCACATTTATGTTAAAGGAATCGACAATATCTATAGTAAATCGTCTGTTGTGAGCGTGTCTTCTCTGCATGTACGTAACCAGGCTTGTTCCTCTATATGTGTGAGCTTCTTATACATTTGGTGGGAAATGGCGAACCAACACTAAACAACTAATCAGGAATGACCTTCTTGTCTACGTCACGGTGTATGTAATATGATTTCATAAAGATATGAGTGCGGAGGATGACGCAATCGTATCTTATGAGTATAAGCGGAAGTTACAAGTAGAGCTCAAGATCTTCTCAGAATAAAACAGTAAGTACTTAATTTGTTCAATTAAAATTACTTGTATGGGTCTCAATTTCGCGTCATCATTAAGACAGATGAGTTCATACGATAAAAAGAATACGTAACGCTAACAGACGTATTCCTCGAACGTAAAGAAAAATATTAGATTAATAGGTTACGAGTATATAGTACTGACAATAGTATATAGGGTTTAGCTGACCAGTAGTATATGCAAAAAGAAGAGATTTATCTGTAAGGTAGTGTTGATAAAGAATGTACGTAAGAAAAGTATCATATGCAAGCTTACTGGAAGCAAGTAAGAAGTAGACTAGATGGTTGCTGTATACGAGAGAAAAAAGTATAGTGTACGGAAGATTTACGACCAGAACCAGGGTAAAGGAAAGAAATGTTCGACACTGAGAGCATTGTACAAAAGGAAAAGTAAGGAATTTATGACGCGAAGTAAACGAAGAGTAAGTGTGTTACCGTAAAAGGAAACAGGAACGCACAAGAAGGTCACTGCTTAATGAACAGAGGCGAAAGAGTAAGCGTCTTGACGAATGAATAAAGAAACATCTCAAGAGGAAGGCGCCGGGAATAATTAGACGAAGTAAGGGAACTAAGCCGAAGGGCAAAATTAAGATCTCATGCTATAAAAAGCGATCATCTTGCTCACATGCGACATCTCCGTGTTCCTACTCCGGTACCGCCGCTTTAATCATACGACCACCAGTGGCTCATCACTGCGACCTCCAAGGACATCGTCAGATCCGGGAGATGTCCTGAGGATCATCCTTGCTGCTGCGTTATTCTTCCAGGACAGTCGCGCCGTGCTGCTTGGAAGACCTGCGTGTCCTCTTGGAGCGGCAAAAACCCTTAGCCCAGCGGTGGTCCGGCCCGCGGGAAATATATTTTGCACCTTCGAGGAGAATAAATGACTCAACTTACTGGACTAATAACTTTAGCAGGTGAAGTAGAGATTAATCACAACAAGCTAACGCTGTAATCCGCGAAGTGTGAGGTGTGTGGTGCGTAAGCGCTGCGGTTCCGTGTATGAAGCCCGGACAACGGGCGAGAGCGCGGTGTTCCGGCGGCGGTACCTTGCCGAAGTCAGCGAGGAACATAAGTCCGTCTGGGTGTTGGGTTGGGGCGGTACCGTACTGTCGGCGGCGGTGCTTTGTTCGTGCTCTTACAAACATGTTTCCCCGCTCCCTCTGCCCGCGTCCTCGCCATTGGGCCCTCCTCTTGCGCCTTTCTGACGTGCGGATTGGGCTGTAGACTGCGCGGTGTATTCTATGTCGGTTGTTAATAAAGGCTAGATTTGAGACTTGCAACATCTCCTTGGAACGTTTGTGGATATTTGTGGAAATTGTTTGAACAACCTGATCCGTGAGTTGTCGGGGCAAATGTGATAACCTAACGATTTCCTTTGTAATGGAGTAGATAATGATATAATGGTCTCGTGTCATCAAAATTGTTGAGGACTAATGTTTATAGGTGTGAACGGTCTAAGTCTAAATTCAGATCTATGCGTCTACGGAACATTAGTGCGAGAGAACTGGTGTGAATGTCAATGTATGTCGGTAGGTTATCTGCTCTTATACAAGACGCTACTCCAGTGCATGTAGCGTATAGAACCTTGGCGGTGTTTATCGCAAGAACGTTTGTCCTTATATACCTTTGGACAATAAAATGTTGACGGAATGAATTATAGGGTGAGAAATTTAAGAAAGGTTTAGCCTGTGCACGGGCTTCAGGAAGATCGTCAGGTCCTACAAACGTGTCGAAAGCAATAGTGTGTGCAAATAGATAGTGGTATTTCATTCATTCTTTATGAGGATGAAGAATTGACTCAGTTCCAATACATGCCTACCTAATCAGACCTCAATTAATGCGCGGTACGACCTCTGTACACGACACTCACTGTCTCACTTCATCCGAACGAAGAAAAGTCTACGTCTTATGTTAACATGGGAAAGGGAAGGTCCGACCGAGCAGGGTATGGTACGATGGGCGTTTGAGAAAAATGTACTTTATTCATGTCAGCAGATTATAATTTTGACACTTTCTAAAACAGTTGAAGCATACCGAAGACCGCATC
The DNA here is from genome assembly GCA_017312745.1 of Gryllus bimaculatus. Lineage (NCBI taxonomy): Eukaryota > Metazoa > Arthropoda > Insecta > Orthoptera > Gryllidae > Gryllus > Gryllus bimaculatus. The sequence continues at coordinate 3,419,945 of BOPP01000002.1, read as the reverse complement.
GCTCAAGCGAAAGGGTTTTCTTCCCACGAAGAGCTTAGCTGCAGCTGATAATGCTGCGGGAAGTGCCAATTCGGTGCAGTGCTGATGGAGGTTTGGGGGCATCTCTCGAACGAGTCTCGATATCGTTCATTAAAGAGATAAAAATCATGATAACGATACTCATTAAAATGAGGTTTTAAATCATGTCACCGGCAGATGCCGATATCAAATTAAAATAATAGTTGACAGGAGAATATCGATCAGAATTTCTTGTGGATTGTTCTGGGTGCAACAAGGTACAGGACCGCTAGCATCCAGGCACAGAACGAAGAGCGACGATGTCTCATCTAACTTCGGACTAAACACACATAATATATTAATCTACCAAGCATTATTGAGTTCAATGATGGAGTAGTCGAGCCGTACACTATTTCGTGCTCGACTCATGGTAGTTATTATAAAGTTTTCTTCTGCCTGGATATCACGAGAACACTATAGGGCAAGACATAAACGTGGTGTTATTTGTCCATTGTGAGCAGGAACTAGAGATATAGTCTTAGAGACGAGCCTCCACACACAATTTGGCCTATCTACTTCGTTATTAAGGTATCTTGGCTATACCTTTGGGCTACTTGTTTTGCGTTTCATTTATGGTCACCACTCCTCAGATACGGGGTAGCCTGAGTGGACAGAGTACCAAGATGAAACTTAGATTGCTTCGACAGGCGACCATGTTAGCAAGACCAACGTATGCGACACCCACCCAATATTCAATACGAGAGTCTTGATTGGTTGGAGGAAACGGAACAACGCTTCGTTCTTATGATATGTGTGCTGCCTCGTAGCCGACAGAGGACACCTGGCGACAACACCCAGAGACTGGCCTTTTCCGTAGTCGACCCACATGTCGCGCCAACATTTCGCAGGCGCGACCTAACGGTCATCACCACCGCCACGCCACGCCAAACCGCCGGAGCGCCAACACGCCAGAACCATCCTACGAGCGTTTTATTTTTCGTCTTGCGCTACCAATCCGCAACTAGACGACAAGAGACCGCACCAGAAACGCTTGTCTCCCGCGCAGTTTTGTAGGCTCGTCAGAACTGCCGGAAGGCCCTGCTCGTTCTAGGTTTAAATATTTCATATTGATTATCCTACGCAGATGCGGGACGTCATATGTAACTAAAGAGCCCGTCCTAACGTTTGCACAACCACGCTGTCACTAGATTCGGATCCTGACGGAATGTCAAGATGCCGAAGTCGAGGATGGTTTAAAAGAACATACTTTCTGAATTTCCCATACCTTGCCTGAATATCGTATCAATGAAAATGTAATAAACGTCTTCTCTTCCTTTGAGAGCAACTATGAAGATACCGCGGATAAATGCAGATCTTATCATGACATGGTTGTGGGGTCCACCAATCCGGGAGGATCATCGTAATCGTAAAGTTCACCAATTTGAACTTATATTAATGGCGAAGTCAAGAATTCCGAATAAGTCTAAAGGAAATAGTTAAAGAAATATATTCCACGTAGAATGCAAGCATGAAAGGTAGCGAACTTATTAATTACCATTACAATAACATACAATGTACTGTTTTTTATTATGAGTGTTCTGAGAGTCTAGCAGTTATAGATATGTAGTGAATTTTAAGAGAGGCGTTATTAAGTAAAAGATAATGAGGAAAAACAAAGAAAAGGCAGTCGTAAACAACATATTCAATGCATACTTCTGATCTGATGATGGGCTCCTGGAATGAGGCTAAGTTAGGAGAGACGAATGATACCGACGAAAATGATTACAAAGCCTTTACAACACAACTATAATATCACAGCTCATGCGAGTAGTATGAAAGGTTGGAACAAATAGGAGATGTATTATTAACATTTAGCCGGTCAGAATTTCCCTTTATAACACTCGACTCTTATGAAATTGACGGAGGAAGTTCGAGCATAGATACTCTGAAAGGTCTACTGCTGGTGGTGGTGAAATACCGACGAATATGCGCATGGGAAAGGTTTTTAAACTGATCGTCGGCATAGTGTCCAATTAACTATCGAGCTCAATATCTCTCGATGTAGACAACTCTCACTCTAGACCCACTCACATTCCACCAGATTTCCACATTAAAGTCTCTCCAGTTATCATCATCCAGTACTGCTCTCAACTCAGAAATTATTTTCAGCTGACTGAATGGTGAATTATTTTGCTTTTAGAAACATATGTAACTGACTTTACCTTTTGGATGGCTTATGTGGGATGTACTCTACTGCGGAGAAGAGAGCGCTCTATGGAACCCAAGTAATTAAAGAGAAGAAATTTTCTAGATAGAGCTTAAGAGTAATTACCTGTAACGCACGTGAGATGCTGAGGCTCGGGAAACACTGGCCTACGAATTCGCATGTCGTCCACAGCTCCTGCTTTATAACCAAGTGATATTTGCGTAACAATTGAAGGTGATTCAAGCGACATCACTCTAAGGATTATATTAGCACAAGCATCACTAGATGCGCGAATGACAATTGAAGTGACAATGGATCTGACGGCATTTGAGATGGTGACTTACGAGTTTAAACAGGAGACCTGTTGGATGGGAGTTGTGAGAGCAATGAGGACCATCTCAGGGTTGATCGTGACAGATGCTTTATACATAATAGGATGGTGTAAGTCTTGAATGATTTGATCTCTGTAGCTCTCAGATCCTAAGAGGCGGCGTCATAAGGCTAATCTATTCGAAGTTCTCAACTGGTAGATATATAGATATCAGACTAGAATATAAGCTTTTGGTATAAACAGATTATTCCATCAGCACAGAATAATATAGTAACGGATAAATATAAATATCTTAGTTGTAAAATAGTAGTGTGTATGTCATTACCTAGAGCTATTCCTCCTAAATAGATAATACCATGCGTGGCTCTTATCAATTCTCAATAATTGCAATTAAACATATGTATAGAACTTACTTGATTTAATGTGATTTACAAAAAATTGGAGGTATGAAAAAAATGTGAGTCTATTCTAGGGATAACAAACTTATTTGGTAGTCACTATGATAATTTCCGTGAAATTCTTTTTGTTGTTTATCCTCTTTGCCAACAACTGCCGACACGATAAACGTGCTTAAATATACCAATAAATACGTTAAGTACTTTGCTTTATACCTTTCTTGTAGGGATAATGCCTTCCAGAATTGTGATAATACTGGTTGAAAAAGAATGGACTAACTTAGTGTTCAGACAGTTGTTAAGGTTCTTAGTGTTTATTAATAAAACGTCAATATTTTTTAACAATATTACAAATCTACTATCTCTGCGTGAGCGAAGAAAATATATGAAGATCGCGAATTCATTAAATACAAAGCGGAATTGGATGTGTAACTAACATAAAAGAATAATATCGGAGAGTACACCATGATGTCTAAAATGATTTACAGCGTGGTAAGTTTCTGTTGGAAACTTACACAAGATAAAATTTATGACCTTTGATGAATATTAAAATTCAAATGTTTCAACCTTAGGGTTCTTGCAATTCTAGCTTCTTAGAGAGGTATCAATCTAAAGCTTCCTGTATATTTAGAAGACTGTTTTCTTCGCAAGATCTGAGACATTATATTAATTTTTTTCAACACAGAGGTGAATGTCTTAGACTCCTCTTTTATCTGTTAATCCATCTTGAGACAGTTATTTGTATTTAACATAACATAGTAATTGAGACATAAAGGACAGTATGGTGGTGTTTAGTCGGTGAGAGGAAGTTAGGGAAATGTGGGCAGTCAAGCGAGTTAAATCAAGGGCGCGACGCTCCTCAACATGAAATTTCTTCCTAGGGTACTGGACAAACGCGACAGTCTACACACTAGAATGTACACTGGCTAAGGCAGAATGGTCGTGTACTTGGCGTGCGCGTTAATTCTTACGTACCGCTACGTAACGCAGGAGCAGCTCGGTGGGGTCTAGTAACGGCCAATCCGTTCGGTGGATCGCAGGCCGGTATTTCGTAAGCAGCAAATTCACGTTACAGAAGTACTGGAGATCTTCTGAGAAAGATATCGAAAGATAATGGTAGTACGTCAACACTTGCAATTGTTCAGTTCCAGCCATGGGAACGTTGGGCAGCGATCTCCTCGTTCTGCTACGACCTTCGCTGCACGCGTCCTCGCCGTACGAGTTCCCAGAAAGAATCCTTACGCGCCAATTCCATCCAATGCCTCCGACGGATGCGGACAATTGCAGAAGGCACACCCGCTGCTAGGAAACTGCAGCGCCGGCGTCGATCTTGCGGCCAAGAGCGGGCTTTCCAGACGTATCGAAGTTTCTGCGCTCGCAGTTTGCAGCAGATAAAACGCGGGCTATCAATCAGGGAAGCGCAAGGGCGCGGGCGGGTTTTAGGCGGGCGGGGCGCAGGGGCGGCCACCAGGCCGAAAACTATGGGGGGGCGGATGCTGGAAGACGGGACAGGCCACCGAGGTGAAAGCTTCGGACGAGAGGGAGCACAGAAACAACCATTTGCACGTGAACTTCCATGAATCATGCTGCTGAAACCATACCGAATTAAGAAATGTTTCGTTTTATTTATTAAAATTATTAACATAGAAAAGGAATGCATCAAGGCGCGTTTAAACATACAGGCAATTGCAGGGGATTATGAATAGCATGTCATATGTCTGCCAATTCAATATGTGTGTTTGAAACATTTCTGCGAATTCAGACAGCATTCAGTGATTCACCAAACACAGGTATGCATCCCAATTGTTAAGAAAATTTTGTGTAAACACTTCGTTTCCCATTTCAATCGTTGCTGCATCGGTTAAGAAATTGGTAAGGGTGTCGTAGTAGCATCAGATGAAATCCAGATGGTGTCGTGGCGAGAGGCGTAAGCCGGGCATTACAAGCGCCAAAGCCCGTGAGCGCATGATGGAACGTGGGAGTTGAAACGTATGCCACGAAGGACAAGTCTTCGCCACGAGAGTTACGATTGAATGCGGCGAGGAGTGGGAGGAGGAGTGGGAGGCAGGAGTGGTGGCGACACGCTGGCTGCCTCCGGTACAAAGAGTCGGGGGTGGAGGTTTGCTGGCGGTGGCGGGAGATGGGCGGTGTAAGTGGGGTGGCGAGTGGGGTGGGAGTTGGGTGGGAGTTGGGGTGGAGTGGGGTGGAGTGGGGGTGGAGTGGGGTGGAGTGGGGGAGTGGGGTGGGCAGTGGGGTGGGAGTGGGGTGGGAGTGGGTGGGAGTGGGTTGGGAGGGTGGGAGTTTGGGGTGGCGATGGGGTGGAGTGGGGTGGGAGTGGGGGATAGTGGGGTGAAGTGGAGGGGTGGGGGTGGTGCAAGGGGTGTTGGGCAGGGTGGCGAAGCCGACGGCCGCAGAGGTACGTGAGCGCAGTTTGAATGTCGAGCCTTCGCGTCGGCCGTGGCCTTCGCCAGGAACTCTGAAGTCTCGCACGACGATTCCTGAGCAAAAGAGCTGGCCAGATGAGCTGATTCGCGATTCCATGTGTGTATCGGTTTGCGGGTCATTTAGCACGACTATTAGTGCTTCAGCCAACAAGAGATATGATACGAAGCCCGACGAACAGGAACAAGATGAGAGCCATCATGATAACAAATTAAATATTTTCGAGCGAAAGTAAATAATGAATTAGCCATAAGCGTAGATAATATAAACGGATACGCATTCCCAGATTATAAAGAATATGCTTAGTGGTCAACAATCAGAACACAATCTCGCATTATTTGTAACTTTTGCACTTTTTAGTTAAAAAGTGGAACCTGCAGTTTCACAAAAAAATACTTCCACACTTAAACAAAAAAAATTAAATTTTAGTAGTTTTTGAGATTAAAAAAAATTGTCTTTCTTTCAAGCAAAAATGGCACAGTTTACTACTAGCCTAATAGTTTAACGTAAGCAATATTTTAAACAGTAGGTAGTGTTGGCGGATCGCATGCCGATGGTAAGGCAAACAGCCGACCGAAATTCATTAATTTAAAAAATAAACACATTTCGCGGTAAACACATACATCAATATTTACATTTCTGTACTGGTCGTGCGTTTGGCTAGGAGATGGACGCTCTTCCGTGTCGTATCCCCAATACGAGTTTTGAAATAGAACCCTCATAAGCTGAAAGTGAATGGTGTGCTGTCTTTATCTGAGTTGTACTTCCAATAATGAAAGATGGCCAAAACCTTGGAAGGTTTTTCCATGGGTACTATCTGAATTCCCAACGTTACAGTTGACGGAAAAAAAAAGTTTTTCATCGGCTCCGCTAAACGACCGGCTGTGAAAAGGCCACTCTTGAGCCGTTATTTTTGTTGAGCGATTGCAAGGAGCGCGACAAATGAGGGCGGAAAGGAAGTGACTACAAGGCTGCGGAGCTCTCATGCGTCGCTTCTGTCAAACAAATCACATAGCTTAGACCAGCAAGAACTGTCTCAAGAGCTGGCACGAAATGGAAAGGTATCGGCCAGTGAAGCAAGCCTTGGAAGAGAGCCGTTAGAGAATCCACGCAGGTGCACGTCTCCTTTATCTACAAGTGTTACCAACAGGCAGAAAACAAGCGTATTGCTGCCAATGCGCGGGAGCGTAAGGATGGCTTTTGTTGACCGGCACATGCATTCTATATCGGGTTTCTTTAAAACGCGCGTGTCCAGTACGGTTGTAATCAGTATAACCGATTGTCTACCAAGTTGGAAGTTTCTTGTTTGGAAACAAATTAAGGTATGCACACAGTGCACACCATATTCTTCAAGAAGGAAACGTTACCACACAAGAAATTACAAAAAAGTTATCAGGTGCAGCACAAAAAAAGGACTTGATTCGAAATATCACGCGGCATTTCTGAGCTTTAAAAGTCAACGTTTTTGCCAACCGATCCTTAAATACAGTATATCCACTTGGCTCTCCTTTAAAATATTCCATTACGTAGTCTTCTCCAGAGGTATTTGCGATAGGCTCTGTTTTCTCTATTGGGATAGCCCGCCGCGCCGCCGTGCGAGTCCTCGCGCGGAGAGGCCCTGGACCGCAGAAAGGAGGGTCACCCACTAAGAGCTCTCGACGCTTAGGCCGCGGCAGAGACCAAAGGTGCGCAGTGGAGGAAAGTAAGGGTGGTCGAGGCGGGTAGCGGCGGAGTTGACTAAGGACAGCGAAGGATGGCGGCCGAGGAGGCACCCTGAGGCGTACATCAATGCGAAGATCAAGATACCGTCAAACGAGAAAGAGGAGTCAGAGGCTGACGTGATAGCCAAGACAAGATAAGTCTTAAAACGAAACAAAATCC
>BOPP01000002.1:3389386-3412668 GCA_017312745.1 Gryllus bimaculatus | reverse complement strand
GGCGGTGGCGGTGGCGGCGGCGGCGACGGCGGCGGCGGCGGCGACGGCGGCGACGGGTAAAAAACGACGGGCGGTCCCCACGTGCCGCTCGCGGAATGACGTCACGAACTACGACCCAACCATCTCCACGGCGACGGCGCGTCAGCGCTCCGGAAAGAGCAGGTTGGTGCGGTGAATGGAAAATCGCATTGAGAAGGATGCAAGTCCATGACGTACGGCAACGAATTTAGATGGATACGTAAAAAAAAGAAGTTATCTTACACAATTCAAAAAAGGGGTTTTTAATTGGGGAAGATAACTTATTACCAAGCCACATGGAGTTCTAAAACAAATCTGCGATAACCATAGAGTGTATTAATAATTTAGACGTGGTACCTTGGGCCCCGATCGCGGAATCGCAAGATCGGAAAAGAATAACACCCGGCGTTAGAAGTCACGCGTAATACTGGCCGAATTATCATGAGGATTGAAAAGGAAAGAGAAAGTGTTGGCTTGAGATGATTTTTGCGTTTAATAGTTCCAATGCACCTTGGCACTTCAACACAGAAGAGATACAAAACGAAGGACAAAGGGAAAAAGTAAATAAAATCCAAGAAGAAATTCAATTTCCTTAAATAATGATTTTTTAATTCGACTGATACACCGACTCGTGCTTAGTCACCAACATTCTTCATTTCATGAAATTACTCCCATCACGCAAGAATGAAAACTTTTTTTTTGTTTACAATAAAAACCATAAAACACTTATGAGCACCACATACTTTGGTTTACTTTCAAAATGATACAAATTGTAAATTTGTTAATGCGCTTTCAAACAAGATGGGTAATTAGTAAAGTATATTAGGAAAAAGCAATTAATTACTTCCTGTATAAGTTATTCAGAATACATTTCACCCATATGTTTGGCAATATCTAGAAATCTCGTTTTAAGCTTCAAGTGTACCCTAATGGTAGCTGTTACTGAGACCACAGAAACACACGAAGATCTTTACGATGATTATGATTCAAAAGAGGGAGAAATTTCACGTAAACAAGTTCCGAACTCAATCATTGATTAAAATAGTATTTTTTATTTCTAATCGCTCAATAAAGAGGGTCAAGAAAAAGTAGAAAGGTTACGAAGAAAAGAAGAAAGGTTACGAAGAAAAGAAGAAAGGTTACGAAGAAAAGAAGAAAGGTTAGAAAAAAAGAAGAAAGTACGAAAAAAGAAGAAAGGTACGAAAAAAGAAGAAAGGTTACGAAAAAAAGAAGAAAGGTTACGAAAAAAAGAAAGTACGAAAGAGAAAGTCAAATAAGAACGAAAAAAAGAAGAAGTAGAAAGAAATTACGAAAAAAGAGAAGGTTACGGGAAAAAGGGTTACGAAAAAAAGAAAGAAAGGTACGAAAAAAGAAGAAATGTTACGAAAAAAAAGAAGAAAGGTTGAAGAAAAAAGAAGAAAGGTACGAAAAAAGAAGAAGGTTACGAAAAAAGAAAAAAGGTTACGAAAAAAAGAGAAATGGTCTAACGAAAAAAAGAAGAAAGGTACGAAAAAAAGAAGAAAGTTACGAAAAAAGAGAAAGTTGGAAAAAAGAGAAAGGTGGCGAAAAAGAAGAAAGTTGCGAAAAAAAGAAAAAGGTGCGAAAAGAAGAAAGTTTGCGAAAAAAGAAGAAAGGTTGCGATAAAAAAGAAAAGGTTGCGAAAAAAGAAGAAAGGTTGCGAAAAAAGAAGACTAGTGCGAAAAAAAGAAGAAAGTTACAAAGACAAAAGAAAAGGTACGAATGAAAAGAGAAACACCGGATGGCGAAAATTAGAAGAGTAAGATAGAAGAAAATAACTATTTAAAGCCTTGTAAGAATCGTTTTCCCGGAGCGCTAGACGATGGCGACAACAGGCTGCGCGTGTCTCTGCTTGGGCTTTCGATTAATTCGCCGACAGCCCGCGTAGTTCGCAGGCTGCGTTGAGTTCGAGCGCGGGCGGCGGGGGGCGGAGGAAGCAGAGGAAGCCGGCTGGGAGGGGACCCGCGCTGTTGTGCTTTGTTCGTGCCACGTTCCGCTCCCTCGGCCCGCGGCCTCGCATTGTGCCCTGCGCCTCTGACGTGGGATGCGAGCGCGATTGGCGGTGATTACACGCAAATCATGGCGATGATTGTAATTGGTGCAGAATGCGAGATCGATGATGATGATGCCGTGACATTGTGAGAGTTAGGTGAAGGGGTCTAATCAATATGCCGGAACTCTGCAACGTTGGTCAGGTTGCAGTAATTTCGCGACCAAGCAGAGCAAGCGCTTCAAGAAACGTTGTATTCTGCAAATGGGAGGGTAGAATGAAGGTACGTGCACGTAGGAGCGGCTAAGAAGTGAGCAATGTGTGCAAAATAGTGTTATTTCATATTTTTTGGAAGATATGTCTATATTTCTACTAATAAATCTAATTTTCGAACCCTCTGACGAAACACTCTTCCATTCATCGACGACGAAGCAGGATACAGGCAGGGTAGGTCGACAGAGCAGGGTATGGTACGTAGCGTGAGCAAAATGTACTTTATCAGTTCAGCAGATATATTAATTTGACACTTCTAAAACAAGTTGAGCATACGAGACGATCGCTCCGCGAAAGGTTTTCTTCCCGAAGAGCTTAGCTGCAGCTGATAATGCTGCGGGAAGTGCAAATTCGGTGAGTGCTGATGGAGGTTGGGGACACTTCTCGAATGAGTCTCGATATCGTCATTAAAATAATACTGTATGAATTTATATAAATTATGTCCAAAGGCGTACGAGATTATTAAAACAAGTTATTTACAGAGAAATTCGAAGTAAGACGCACGGCAAAGGTAAACATATGTCTTTACTAAACTCACTAAACACACATTATTAATTAAAGAATAATCAAAGATATACTATTTTTGTAAATAGTAGTTTTTAAGGTTTATTCTTGAATTATAGCAGCATAAATTGTTTTATTGTCCAATTGGGAGACTGAGAATTAAAGAAAGCCCCACCCAATTTGGTTTACGTTCGTTAAACTAATGCTAACCTTTGCTACTTGTTGCTTTATGACCACTTCCTCAATACAGGGCTATATGACAGAGATAAAACTGATTGCTCGCAGCACATTACAACCAACGATCACCCCCAAGAATTCAGAGACTGGTGGGAACGGGCGCCCAGGAGGTCTGCGTGCCAGAAGGGCGAACACCCTCCCGACGCCCACACACGCGCCAACATTCCGGCGGCCGGCACGCCTCGCCACGCCTCGCCACGCCTCGCCACGCCCCTCGCCGCTTCGCTCACCCGCCTCGACAGGGCCCAGACGCGCGCCCGCCTTGCGCACTCCGGAAGCCGCTCGCGGCAATTGTCTCCAAGGGACAAAAGGCTCCGCAAACGTTTGCACAAACACGTCAAGTCGGTCGGAGACCTAGTTGCTCTACCTGCAGTACTTCTGGCACTTGGAACCCTGATAAGCGACTTTCTCTGTACCATTAAGGACACGTAATCGGTCAATGACTTACATCGAATCCAAAATGCGTGAATGCAACATAAGGAGCATTACCTAGTAATACAATTCTGTATGAGTTCTAATCGCAAAGAGTAGGTTTAAGGATTGATTGGGCAGAAAATCTAAACACTGAACTCGTGGGCTTTGGAGCGTTAGGAGCGAAATTCACGAAAACAACCTTTTACACACAACATACAAACGTCAATTATGAATTGAACAAGATTATTATTCATTAAGCCGTATCCCTTAGCGAAATGTTTACGGAGGAACCAATGAGGAGCGGGGTCTACGGGTTTGAATACCGACTTGCGCAGGGAGGTTTTTATTAGTGTCGTGGCATAGTGCCATTAATTCCAATCACCATGTAGCACCCTCCCCAGCCCTCATTCCCCATTCCACAATACCCCATTTCTCTCCAGACTTCTCCCTATCCTGATGGTGTTTGCGAAAATGTAACTGCTGGTGTACTAGTGGAGAAAGCTCGTGAGTATGCTTATGGACAGCACGTGAACGCCACCATTCCCGTCGCCAAGCCCCTTAACCTGCAATAGGGTTCAAGCGCTACCCAGGACTTACCAGTCACTAGCGGTAGGTGACAGATCTCGGCACAATGTGCTTACGAGTCACAGAGGAGTTAGAGTGGAGGCTAGAGACCAGGTTCTGAACGGTGTAAAAAGGAAGTGGAATGAACTGAGGCCAGGCAGCGTCAGCTTATCATCGAAACATTAAAATGTTCGACGATGATTTGTTAACTTCCACAGAATATTCATAAATACTTATTAATAGGGTATGCTTTAGAGCTCCTCCTAGTCCATCTCCTTTCAATTCTCTTGAATAAACATTTTGCTCTGATAGTGAAACAAAAAATTAAGAAAAAAAGAGTTTTCTGGATAACCTTTTAGTAATATCTATCTTTGTTTACTCTTCTTTGCACAATGTGACGTGCAAATATCTAACTTTGTTTACTTTTCTTTGTAGAATGTGAAGTGGAAAGTCAGGGTCAGCCAGGTCAGGGTTTATAATGGAGTTAACAATTTTCACTCTACTTGCGAGAAAAAATATAAATGGATAAAAATAGACAGGATTGATTACTTTTCAAAATTATCGGGACACTATATGTCTAAAATATTTACGTATGTTCACGATAAAATTAGACCTATTAATTCATTAATTGGGCTTTGACTTCTCTGGGGGTCACTATCTTCGAATTTTGACTTTCTGTGCTGGCTTTTATTTTTCACGGTATTCAGCTCCTTGAAGTTCTCGGCTGTCTGGGCGATGGTGTGTGGTAGAGTGGCAAGTCAACGTTTCGCCCGACTCTCCTGGTCTTCCTGGGGACTGAAACGCTCCAGAAGAACGCGAGAGATGGGTCGACTCGCGGACTAGCCGGCTTCGTCTCGACACCGGGGGGCTAAACGCCTCCGTTCTGATCCGCAGCCTATTCTAACGCATTCTTTACAAATCCGAGATTTCTGAAATACGTATGTATTACGTTCAACACTTCAATTGTGTCAGTCCAGCCATGGGAACGTTGGCAGCGATCTCCTCGTTCTGCACGACCTCGCTGCACGCGTCCTCGCCGTACGAGTTCCCAGAAAGAATCCTTACGCGCCAATTCCATCAATGCCTCCGACGGAGCGGACAATGCAGAAGGCACACCCGCTGCTAGGAACTGCAGCGCCGGCGTCGATCTTGCGCAAGAGCGGGCTTTCCAGACGTATCGAAGTTTCTGGCTCGCAGTTTGACAGCAGATAAACGCGGGCTATCAATCAGGGAAGCGGCAAGGGCGCGGGCGGGTTTAGGGGGCGGGGCGCAGGGGCGGCCACCAGGCGAAACTAATGGGGGGCGGATGTGAAGACGGGGACAAGGCCACGAGGTGAAGCTACGGACGAGAGGGAGCACAGAAACAACCATTTTGCACGTGAACTTCCATGAATCATGCTGCTGAACATACCGAATAAGAAATGTTTCGTTTATCTATAAAATATATAACATAGAAAGGAATGTGCTGCATCAAGGCGGGTTTAAACATACAGGCAATGCAGGGGATATTGAATAGATGTCATATGTCTGCAATTCAATATGTGTGTGAAAACATCTGCGAATTCAGACAGCATTCAGTGATTCACCAAACACAGTATTGCATCCCAATTGTTAGAAAATTTGGTAAACACTTCGTTTCCATTTCAATCGTTGCTGCATCGGTAAGAAATTGGAAGGTGTCGTAGTAGATCAGATGAAATCCAGATGGTCGGTAGGCGGAGATCGTAAGCGGCATTAACAACCCCAAGAAACCGTGAGGATGATGGAAGCGTGGGAGGTGAACGTATGCCCACGAAGGACAAGTCTTCGCACCGAGAGTACGATTGAATGGCGGGAGGAGTGGGAGGAGGAGTGGGAGGAGGAGTGGGTGGGGTCGACACGGCGTGGCTGCCTCCGTCAATAGAGTCGGGCGGGGAAGGTTGCTGGCGTGGGGGAGATGGGGTGGGGGTGGTGCAAGTGGTGTTGGCGGGTGGCGAACCGACGGCCGCAGAGGTCGTGAGCGCAGTTGAATGTCGAGCCTTCGCGTCGGCCGTGGCCTTCGCAGAACTCAAGTCCTCGCACGACGATCCTGAGCAAAAGAGCTGGATGAGCTATTCGCGATCCATGTGTGTATTCGTTTCGGTCTTTAGCACGACTATTAGTCTTCAGCAACAAAAATTATGATTACAAGCTGCTCACGAACAACAAATGAAGAGCCATCATATAACAAATTAAATATTTTCACAAAAAATAATGAATATAGCATAACGTAGCATAATATAAACGGATACGCATTCCCAGATTATAAAGAATATGCTTAGTGGTTCAACAACAGAACACAATTTCTCGCATTATTTGTAACTTTTGCACTTTTTAGTTAAAAAGTGGAACCTGCAGTTTTCACAAAAATACTTCACACTTAAACAAAAAAATAAAGTTTTAGTAGTTTTTGAGATTAAAAAAAATTGTCTTTCTTTCAAGCAAAAATTGCACATGTTTACTACTAGCCTAATAGTTTAACGGGTAAACACATACATCAATATTACATTTCTGTACTTCTTCGTTTGCTAGGGAGATGACGCTCTTCCGTGTCGTATCCCCAATACAGTTTTGAAAATAAACCCTCATTAAAGCTGAAAGTGAATGGTGTGCTGTACTTTATTTCTGAGTTGTACTTCCAATAATGAAAGATGGCCAATAACCTTGGAATGTGTTTTTCGGTACTATCTAATCCCAACGTTACAGTTGACGGAAAAAGTTTTCATCGCTCCGTAAACGACGGCTGTAAAAGCCACTCTTGGAGCCGTTATTTTTGTGACATTGCAAGGAGCGCGACAAGCGATAAGTTGACTACAAGCTCTAGCTCTCTGCGTCGCTTCTGTCAACAAATCACATACTTAGACCAGCAAGAACTGTCTCAAGAGCTTGGCATTTCAAATGGAAAGTATCCATAACAAGCCTTTGGAAAAGCCGTAAAATCCACGCAGGTGCACGTCTTCCTTATCTACAAGTGTTACAACAGGAGAAAACAAGCGTTTGTGCAATGCGGGGATTGCGAAGGATGGGCTTTTGTTGACCTGCATTCTTATCGGGTTTCTTTAAACGCCTTTCCAGTACGGTTGTAATCAGTATAACGATCTACCAAGTTTTGTGTAAGTTCTTTTTGGAAACAAATAAGGTATGCACACATTGCACAGCCATATTCTCCAAGAAGGAAACGTTACCAAACAAGAAATTACAAAAAAGTTATCAGGTGCACACAAAAAAGGACTTGATCGAAATATCACCGGGCATTTCTGAGTTTAAAAGTCAACTTTTGCACCGATCTTTAAATACAGTATATTCCACTTGCTCTCCTTTAAATATTCCATTACGTAGTGCTCTCCAGAGTATTTGCGATGTAGGGCTCTGTTTTCTCTATTGGGATAGCCCGCGCGTCCGCGCTGCAGTCCTCGTCGCTGGAGGAGGCCCTACGCAAAATGAGGTCACCCACTAAGAGCTCTCGACGCTTAGTGGCCGGCGGCAGAGGACGGCAATGAGCGCAGTGGAGGAAAGTAAGGGTGGTCGAGGTAGCGGCGAGCACTAAGGGACAGCGAAGATGGCGCCGAGGAGGCACCCTGAGGCGTACACAATGCGAAGATGAAGATACCGTCAACGAGAAAGAGGAGTCAGAGGCTGACGTGATAGCCAGACAAGAGAAGTCTAAAACAGAAGCAAATCCGTGCAAGAGAAAAGAACGTGAATATATTTGGTACAGCAAATGTGAAGATACACTATAGTATATTTTAGATATTAATTATTACGTTTCTTCTCAGCAATAAAAACCATTGCCTATTGATGGCAGAACCATTAAATGGAATTATCATGCCAGTCTTATTAAGTAGAAATATTTAACGTTCGATAAAAACAATATTGTTCCATTGTCCCTTTCTTCCTTTCCGAATTGATTCTATCAAATCTATTGATAAGTTGTTTCATATTCGACATGTTTAACGTGCAACGTGTGGAAAGATAGGTAATCAACAGTGTTGAATTGGATACTGAAAGCTTGAAAAGGAATAATAAAATACATTCTACAGATTCACGAAACGCACAGCGTCTAGATCGTACTAATGAAACTCATTTATTAAATATCCCAAACCGAGAACTCTCTCACAGAGTTCATACAGAGTCTGCCGCAAGTACGAACCGCTTCAGTGAAACAGAAGAGGAGGTCGGCCCGAGAAGTGCGACGAGTGTGTTGGCGGCGAGAGGGGGGGGGGCAGTGCCTCGGGAGACAGCGCCACCACGATGGGGTGCGGGAAGCGCGGTGCAACGGAGGAAGAGAGAGGACGCGGGGACGGAGGAGGACGGGGCGTAATGCGGGGAGCGAGGACTAAGGAGCGGAGACTGCAGTGGTGGAAGGCTGAAGGGAAAAGTGGAGGGCAGCGCCGCGGGCGCAGCAAACGCTCACTTAAAAAGCTCGCAATGACGAAGGAGCCTTCCTCAGAAGTTGCTTTGCTTCTTCTTCCATAAGTAATGAAAAGCTTACAGAAATATTACATCTATTAAACAATAAATAAATAATACTGTTAATTGGAGAAAAATATGACTAATAAAGAATTATGAGATAGGTTGAAATGAACATTTTGTATATGTAAGAAATGAAATGTCATTTTGTTACAGAATCGCATCATGTTTATAGTATTTTTACTGTTGACACTAATTTTATTTCATTTAGCAGATTAGGTTCACAATATGATATGCAAAACTTTGAATTTGTAAACAAGATGCTATGTTTTATAATTATGCTCCAAATATGAATTTACCGCGTAACAGTACACGACCTCAAATTTCAATACTAAAAAGCTTACGGAACAATTACTTCCATCGCGTCCCGTCATTCTTTTTTTACGTGCAGTAAATGTAAATTATGTCTCCCGATGCTCGTAAGGAACATTGCAAAACACGATGATGATTATGACCGCTCCCCTGGTTGAAAGCAATGGCGGGAACAGAACTCTTACGGCTGTCTTCGTTGCAGCGACAGGTTGAAGTACATCACAGAGAACCGGGGAGAACGGTCGTTAGAAAGGCGGCATCACGGAACCCGAGCTCACGGCAGCACACACGAAGGCAAAGGGCTACCACAAGCGAAATAGATGTGGGCGTGGGACGAGAGGAGGGAGAGAGGGGAGCGGGGTGGCAGAAATGAAAGGCAGGCCAAAGCGGCGCCTCGCCACAGACGAGCGACAGGGTGGGGCGTCCGCTGCGAGCTACACGCTGCCAGGTTAAAGACGACACCCCGGACGCCACTTTCACGACTGAAGGGAAGTTTTCGGACCCCGAAGGGCTTGATGGCCTCGATGAGACGTTATCTTTCTCTTGCGTTGATTTTGGTTTGTGTGCCTTCAATTAGGTAAATGGTGATCTTTGATATTTAATCTTTACGAAAAAATCGTTATGGTGAAACATCTTGAGCAACAGCTTCATTAATGTAGCTAACTTGAAACGAATAAAAAATACTCTTATCCTCCGAAACTCACAAGAAGAATGTCCATTAATTAAGAATTAAAACAAAAATACAATCCATTTAAAGAGGTGGCACTGATTTTTTGGGGGGCAAAATATAGCTGCGTGCAAAATTTTGCCTTCTTTTCATACAGAACAAAACAATCCGCGCACCTTCAATAAATGTGCGAAAACCACGTTTCTGGACAGATAAATCGCTCGTTGCATCTTCCCCGGGTACATAAGGCTCACGTTAGGCACAGTATTGAGCGCCGGCGGCGCCGTGCGGAGGCAGAGTGCCACGTCACGGCCGGGGGCGCCGGGGGTGGGCAGCGGGAAACGGCCGCAGGTGCACGAGGGCGCCATCTTCAGGAGGGAAGCGGCAGTGGCGCAATGTTGCGGGGTAGGTAGAAGGATGGGCAGAGTCAATGACGAGCCGACCAGAGGAGCGCAGGATGGGCGGAATTGCCACGACGTATGACGTAAGTATGTGGTTGCAAAGACATTTGTGTGCTGGTTTGCGGAGACTTGTTGAGTACGTAGAGGTTTTAGAAGTGCGGTTGCGCGAGACACAGGGGGCAGTAACTCGTTAGCGATGGGTGCCGTAGAGCGGAGGCGCAATGATACAGTGGTGAGGGGTTGCCGTGGTTGTTGATGTATGCCAACAACTAGGGTCATTAGTCCCGTAGAGGTGCAGTGGCAGTGCTCCATCCCCTTAAGATGTGAGATACACCACCGACCTACATGTCATTTTGCCCTCCCAGGAATTTCCCCCACGGCGGTACAGCACCCCAGCTGGGACACACTAAGCTTCCGATCGGTATCCCGACATGTGTGGTACAGTAGAACATGGAAATGTGTATGCGAGGGAAAGGGTAGATCAAAGAAGAGGAAGGAAAGATCACGCGCGCGGTCGGTGGTCGATTTGTTAGGAAATTGTACTGGCATTCGACCGGTATTGAAAACCAAATACAACTGACAACTACGGATTAGAGCAGTCGCGGGACAGAATTCTCCAGACAGCGGCTGAATCCGACCAACGTATCTAGCTAAAGCCGAAAACCCGCCACCATCGGGACTCGAACCGGGGACACCTCGTTTAGAGGCACTGCAGGCAGCGGCTGCGCAGGCGGTCGCGGACCGGGTCGCAACGCGCAGACGTGCAAAGGTTCGAGGGCGTTATGGTGGATGCGGGTGCAAAGATGCGAGGGCGTTATGGTGGATGCGGGTGCAAAGATGCGGGGGTGCAGCGGTGCGGTGGCACAGAGGTGTTGGTGCGCGGCTACTCACTGAGGCGCTGCGGCGGCGCGGGGGGCGCGGTCCGCGGGGGCGCGCGGCTAAGACGGCCGACGCTCAAGCAGCTGCGCGCACGAGCGCGCGGGTTTCAGTGACGTAACAGGGCGCAGCATCTGCAACACACAAACACATTCCACTCACACTGATGGATTCCTCCAGAGCCCCTCCTCACGTCTGTTTGCTTAAAATTGTCTCTTAATGCGTGAGAGTCCAGCAGATTCGGAAACCTCCTGCGAAATGAGACATTTATTTTCCGTAACAGATACAGCATCATACAACTTACGTGAGTGGATGTTATGAAAGTACAAATAACTATTTTCGAGAGACAGGAGACGGTGCATTTTTACAACTTTCCTTTCTAAGACTGTTACATACGAGTTATTGTTCTTGCTGTAGGTGTATTTAAATCTAAAAATCGTCTCTGTAAATATTATTCAAAGTAAATTTTAACATTTTTTAACGTTCGATAGGTATTTTCATGTTTACACAAGCTAGCAATTATACAATATTCTATTTATACAGAAAATAATATACATCATCGTTATTCCATTCAAACGTTTTCTCGAAAATAATATTTTAAAAAGTCCTCAAGCAAGGCGACATCCTTTTTCCATTTCTGTTCCGCGCAGCCAACTAAAGGCCACCAATTTTTACTATCTTCTTCGCCGTGAAGCACAGGTGCACCGATTCTCTTTCCCTCACATCTAAGCGTGCACATGTACAACAGAATCCACTTTTTATGGTTTTCCTTTCCCTTCCATTCACACAGCGCGACACGAACCGGACCCAATAAATGCACGCTCCACTACGGCAAGTACAATCGTCCATCACTCGCAGAGCTCACGCGAGAAGCAAATTGTGAAATTGTGATTCAGTGCGTGTAACGATAGCATTTGTACTTTCTCGAATATCCGACAAACAAAATTTTCACTGCCCTATTTCCTTCAGTCACTAGGTTGCGAGTTTTGCTGATGTATTGAACAATAAGCTGAAGAGAAACAAAGAATGGCACGCACATGTGTAACAGAATGGACTGTATTTCCCGCAAATCACCTCCGACAAGTTTTACACGCTTCCAGGGCCTGACTCATTCCACGTCCCGCTGCCTTGGGATAATCATTTTTGCCGTGACTACAACGCCAGGTTATTTCCTTAAGCCATTTCGTTGTTTCTTTTTCTCGAAGAGATGTTCCCCAATACACTGGTCAAACTGGTTTCGTATCCATTGGGGAATCCTTTGGGAATTCCGGCTCTGAAATCGATCCATCCACATTATGCGGGGTACGAGTTAAAGGGCCAAAGAAATGCCAAATACAAGATACTTCAACTATACATTGGAAATGGATTTAGAGATGTTCTAGTATCTTCTGAAGGCTCCAATATCAAGAAACTAGAATAAATTACCAATCTGCTAAAATAGATGTAAAATGGCGTCCAATACTAAGAAAATACTATTTATTTTATTAAAAAAAGAGGCAATGTTTCATTGTGTAGATCCCCAGGAACTGAATTTTCCTTTTCGATCAGATTCAAACATTAAATGGCATTAAAATACCAGCAAAATATCCTTTTGCAGCCAGTGGACCCTCAGTCAAAGAGATTGCCAGCAATGGTCACGACACGAGTGCAGTTGAGGTGGGAATAGCATCGAGTTTGGACGCGTTGTGTCAGCCGCTTACGTAAGGGCGGCCGCGGCCAGCGCGGCTCTGGCAAAGCGACGGCCGTTAGCTCCCGGCCACACGTCTTGCAAACAATTGATACACTTGAATACAATGATACACGTGGCGACTCGTTGCAAGTGCACACACGTTAGTATAGCAAACAATTGTATACCCTTGAATACAATGATGGATTGATTGATTAATTTTTGTATCCCGGCGCATCAACTGCTACGGTGTATTGATCCTGTGAATGTTTCTTCGCGGAAGGTGGCGGGGTTCCTCGCTTGCTTGAACGTGAGATCCAGCGGCGACCTTCACTTTTTCGCATTTTTTACGATCCAGGTATGTCAGCCAGCGGGACACCGCTCCAGCCTAGTTCTGGTCTCACGACATGTATGTTAGTGTAACATACTCGTATGCGAGTGTCTAAGGGGAGAGGGTTAGTCACAGAATAGGAAGGAAATATCGTGCGCGGTCCGTGACCCGTTTGTTAGGGTACTGCATTGGCACTCGTCTGGTGTTCATCGGAGAAGCCATGGAACCACTATCGATCAAAGCAGCCGGACAGTAGAATTCACCTCCAAACAACGGCTTGATCCAGACCAACTAGCTATCTAGCTGTGTCGAAAATCCTGGCACCATCGGGACACGGACCTTGGAACCTTCCGGACGCTGCAGAGTCAGTTAATTTGAGCTATCTCAGCCGATCTAATTGTAGGAATTGGTGTGGAGTTTATGATGTTCTCAACAGAAAGCTCAAACGTGGTATATTTCTTTAAAGAATCACAAAACTGTTTTCGGTCGCATTTGAGCCATCTTCAATGCTACAATAAATAGGAAAATTTCTAATTGCAAATATGGGAAAATAAAATAAATACGCAATTAAATTAATTCTCAACCAAAGATAAAAGATACTGAAAATGTGACCGAAGACTATTTTTGAAAAGTGAGCCAATGTTCTTAGCAAGGAAAATGCAATTTTTAACATACATTAGATCGTCGTTATAGTTTGGTGAAGACAGTTCCTGTTTACATTCTGATCGAGTCAGCAGGGTAAACTCCAGTCAGGAAAGAAATTAATCAATATATTAACGTACATTTAACCGTGTCCGAAAGGTATTTAACTCTTAATTTTTCAGGTTACGATTTCAGGTCAAAATTTCTGTAAATTACTTTGAGAATTGAAAGTGTTGAAGAAAAGAAGTTCTAGGAGCAAATTCGTTATGCAGCAAAAATAACATTACCATATTATTACTTAGTATGATACGTCAATTGATAAGTACGATAGTATAATGAATTCGTGGCGATTAATTTTGCTTGAATGCACACGAGGTTCCACACCTTTAACCACGAAAGTGTCAAAAACCTGCATTAGTAATACAACAATCAAATCCTAATACGTATCTGTCATAATGACCCAAACATTAACTTCGAAGTAGGGTGTCATAAAAGATAATTGTCCCTCCGACTTATCACTGCTAGTAAATGTAAAAGTGTTTCTTTTTTTTTTCTCAACAAGTGCAAGGCGATAATTCTACGCATCAACGGTGTCACTTCGCCAACGCGAAATGTCTGGCATTGCTGGAGGCAACAGCCGCCTGGGCCACGTGGCAGGCTGCGAAGTGTGAAGCGAGGCGGGGCCGATAATTGGATAGGCAGCCCACATAGACGCGACAGCTACAAGGAGCCTCCAATGAAATCAGGGTCGCCCAACAGGCGCCGACGTTCCCTCGTGACGTAAAGTGTACTACAATGATAGAGCATTGCTAAGGGATTTGCGAATGTAAGCGTATTCATTTAATACTACCGTGAGAACGAGTTGGAAGATCTTGGCAAATCAAGCAGTCTATGGCTGATTAAAAGGTTTTGAAGATTGGGGACAGATTCTCCATCGAATATTAACTCTTTAAGGTTCTTAATTTTCCGAATATAAGTTGAACATTTTTGGTATTTGTAAAAAACTCAAAACGAGAAAATATAAAATACACGTCGCGACAAAATAAACATTTACAGATTTAAAATGAAATTTATGTTCCTTTATTAAGAAAAAGAGCTAAAACTTTTAGATGGATCAGAAAGACACACATATAACGTCTGGTGAAGCGAATGGTCTTGCAATAATGTTCTAACATTGGCTTTTTTTAGTGAAAGATAAAATAATTTCCTTAATCATTTATCACAGCCTCATTAAAGCTGACATAAAACTGCCATTATTTATAGTGATGCTCGTAGCCTTTTTATTTCAATTTGATTGTGTTTCATTTTGTTTCAATTTTTTATTTAAATGATTCAAAACAGTTAAAGTTATTGCACGAGGCAGCACATTCTATTTTCGAGTTCATACTAGACTGCATTACAAAGCCTGGACATACGCGCCAGCGATCAGAACTTGAGCAAAGGCATGACTCGGTGGAAGCACATCAATTAATATGGACTGCTTTGTACATCGCATTCCGCGCGTTCTCTTCGTGGCTGACTTAACTGAAATGGAGTTGTACGAGAAACTCACAGCGTCAATGAAGAGATTCTCATCTACCAAACCTGCGGCAGATCTGACCTATCTGCTAGAGGACGACTTCAAAGAATGTAATTCAACTCTCCCAATATCTGGAAAGCACCTCGCACTCCACGTATGGATGCTTTCCAGAAATTCGTGTGGCGGTGTAATTCGTCAATTTCGAAAAGTACCGAACTGAGAATCTTGACATTTTTACATTAGCTAGTGTCACAACCACCCTCCACATACCACACCACACACGTACTTCTAAAAAAACGATTCGATCAGCTTTTACTTCAAAATATTTCCCTGGACTCCAACATGAATAATAGGAGGCATAGTTTACATTACTACAGAATACATTTCTTATACCTTTTTAAAAAAACAATCATTTGCAGTTAGCTACTTTGTAAACCAAATTAACCTAATATCATGAAAGATTAAACCACCCTCAAATTTTCTAACTGCAACGCATGTCCAAAGAGAAATCTACGAACTCTTGTTCGAATTGCAACAGAAATGAAAGGCAAACAATGAATATCTACGAGTACTCGGTTTGCTTCTCATAATTCAATTTCATGTCGGCAATCTGCATTCTCCACTACGATTCCCTGACGAAAGCGGCCATTTAATATAATTACATGGATACGACCGAACCCTGACATTTTCGTAACGATTTCATTTCTCCGTCGGCCGCAAATATTTACTTTAACAATGCAATACAGTAAATGCGTCAGTAATAATAAAGGGCATTAGATCGCCCATGGGAAGCCCAACCTGATGTCAAAACAAACACGTCCGGTCGTGGGGCGACAGCTGGCCGTCGGGAATTGCTGGTGGCACCGGGACCGCCTACGCACGAATAAAGATCACAGAGCACACGCCCTGGGGAGACACAGTGGGCCAAACTGAACACACAGCGGCCCATACACCAGAGAGCGCGGCTTGAGAGGGGCTTCATAATATGTCCCCGTCGCCACCTGCTTCTTTGCAGGAACAAATCAGGTAGCGGCGGCGATAGATTTTCGACGCGGTAATGAGTAGAATGAGCTAGCTCGTGAGCCGTGCTAATTCATGTATGGCCAATGAATAAAGGACAGGACATTAGGACATTCAATGTTACAACCCAACGATTGCGACAGAAATATTTCAACAGAATTTGTTAAAGTTATTTCCCATTGAAAAGACCTCTCAGCAAAAGAATACAAGATTCACACCTCATTTTAGGAATGCCATTTCTATGAATAAAATGAACCGAGAATCATTCGGGCCACGAAATCCTCGGTGTCCGAATGGACCATGGAAATGAATGGTAAGGAAGTACCGGCTGGATTAGGTGCTGAAACTTTTCACAAATCATCAAGGCTTGTAAAATCGATTAATGGTCGTTTTGCTACAGAGGTTGAGTTGGTACTGAGAAACTAACACACGCTGTCCACTTGCCTGACTATCCACAATAATAGCTTTACATCCCAACAGATAATGCATTATCCAATTACTTCTCTTGCGGAATTTTACAGTTCAAGAACATGTAGAAGGCAAAGAAAAACACCCTCTCTCTTCGCATTCACGGTTTTCGCCTATGCGAGTTGAGGCGATCAGGATAATAACTACAGATGCCAACCAACCTCGTATTTTCCATTAGAAGTACGACGGTAAATTCCTGCCGTATACCTATCATATGCTGAAATACGATATCTAATGAATTGGGATTCGGCGAAACCTTCAAAACTTTGTTCGAAGTATAAGTGAATGTGAACCAATGTAGGAAAGAATGTTTCTAAAATACGAACTTCGGTTGGGATCTGCTGTTATTATTCCGAGCGCCTCAGTTTAGTAAGTTGTTTCTGTGTCTGCATTTCGCCCGCATTTTGCGACGCTACAGGGCAGTGCGCGGCATCTGCCAAACAGCTGCGGCTGCCGCCTTGGCCACTCGGGCGACGCTGATCCCACCCAAGGCGCACCTCTGCGCCGCGGACGCGTGCGGCCCTCGCCAGGGGGCTCTGACCTCCCGCAGGAGGCGCCCACGTCGCCCACGCCGCCCACCGTCGCAAACACTCTTTCAACCGGCGGCTTGCATTCATTCGCCCGGCGATCCGCCCACGCCCTTCAGACTTTGCGTATCCACCCCGGGCTTCCGACACACACACACACACACACACACACACACACACACACACGCCTCTCAGTTAAATTATAGCACGATGAATACGTCGCACCCTCGTAATGGTTTGAAGAGTCCATTTGCAAACTTCTACTTTCGTAGTTTACACAACTCGTTTGGTGGCGAGAATTTGTACCCTTAGCTCTTCCTGTGTGAGCTTACTCGAGCTTCTCTTTCCGCCGTTTCCATCGTTAAGTTCAAAAATACTCCTTTAGTTAGTGTATATATATTTTCATCATCTCCCTCCTCGATTTATGATACTTCTCGAATTCTTCCTCCCCACCCTCTCACTGCTCCAGAAACAAAGTTGCTTTCCTGCTTCCACGTCGTCCAACTTTTCCGTCTTCACTACACACTACCTAATTCTTTCATCCCATTTTTCTTGACTCTACCCTCACCTATTTCTCTCTAACAAGTATTTCATGGCGTTCAAGAGTTCGTTGCATCTCTTCGCCCTCCACAAAATTCGTGTTCGCCTATTTCAGCCACTCTGCTGTCCGTGTTGTTTTCTTCCTCCACTTCCTGCCCCCCGCCCTCCCACCTGTCGCCCCGGGCGGCGGCCACCGCCACCGTCGCCCCCGCCCCCCTCCTCCTCACTCGCCCACGCCACCATCACAGCGTCCGCCAGAGGCCGTAACAACTTTATGCCAAAAATATTTCCAGCGTAAAACTGGCTAAATTTATTCTGCCCGTACCGTCCCGTCCGCTACAACAAGGCGCAGTTGCCCGACATTTTTTCTTTCTGAGACTTTTTTGTTCACCGGCATCCGCACCACACACTTCGTGGATTGGAATTCCAAGGGCGGGGGTTCCCCCATCGAGGGTTGCGACTTCAAAGAGTTCATATCTTGCTTCACTCAATGAGAAGAAAATACCGATACCCCACGTCCGTTTTAGTCAACGTTTAAATTTATACCATCGTAATCTACATTCTAATGACCACAGAATTATTTCATAAAGAAGCCACGAACACACGACAAATATCGTAATGCACGAGTTAGCAAAAATAAAACATTGCCAAGAGATTCACAGAGTAATATTATTTTTATAAAATTGATGAGAAGCACGTTCAAATATTTGGAGCATGAACGATCTAAGAACACGCTTTAGGGAAGGCTCTATAGCTTGAGACCTACGTAGTAGCGTTGCAATTAGTGAATTAGACTCGGTTCGAGAAGAAACGAAGTTCATGACTCTTCCTGCTCTTGACACAACACTGCAATGATGTCAACTGCCTATGTCGCGTCACATCTCGTCGCCAATGGTCGCAGAGTCACTGTCAATTTGAACGGATCTTCAGAATGATGAGCGCGCGCAGCTGCTGTCTGCATTCGCTGCTCCAGCCAGTTCCAGCCGCTTCGCTGGGCCATTGTTTGTGCAACGAGAGCTAGCTTCTTAACGATGAGACCGCCCAACCGTCGAAAGGCAATCATTCTGGAGGACAATTCTAGGAGCCAGCTGCCCGCAGCGGTTGTTTTCCGTTCTATACCAGGCGAATGTCGGAACGGTGTCCCAAAAAACGCGCCACGCAGCGCGCGTTATCTTTACTTCTCCACCCTTGACCCGATCTTTCCTTCTTCGTCCGAGGCCCCTCTCTTCCCTCACACACACGCACTCACGAACACATTCACTCTGACGCGGACTATACTACCACACATGCCGGAAGCTAGAACTTGTCCGGTCGGCGCAGTTTTCCGCTGGCGAAGATACCTGTCAGGGGAAAACCCAGCAATCCGATTTCAGTTCGGCGCTGGATTTAAAAAATCGCCGAGGAGGATCACCTCTAATTCCAGGGATATAATATGAACTCCACTTACGGGAATGATTTACATACCTAAGTCGCTGACGTGCCTAGGAACAAAATGTAGTCACTCGTAAGGCAACGAAAGTGAAAGAAATAAATTAAGAATAATTATAGTCAACTTCACGTTGAAACTTTCAACGTTTTCTGGAAAAAAGAAGCATTTATTTTTTTATTCAAATATTTAAAGAGTTTATTACATTCTGTAGTGACCGTTCAGATGTAGAGAAAGGGTCGCTTATTAGTAAACAATCCTAAAAGAAAAATCCAACTGACTTTCAGATGGACTCTAATCATTTCCTGTAAAACAGTTCCAAATTCTGTGATTTCACTGCATAACTTCTGACGAGAAAATTCTTGGAAACATAAGCGATTTTGCTTTTATTTGCACCACAGCACTTTCGCCATCCCGCCGCTCAGTGCGGAGCGCACCCTCCGACACCCACTTCCCGTTTCCACTTTGCGCGGACGCGCGCGTACGACTAGATGAAACGCGACTGGTTGTTTCTCTGACGCCGAAAGTCTCAAAATATTTGTGGCAAACGCATGTGCGACCGCTGGCGAAACCGGATCTTAACTTAGAAACGCGATTTGCACACGTTCGCACTTTCAAATGATTGCCCGAGAGAGAGAAGTCAATGAAATTAGACACACTCCAGTAGCTCAAGAGTTCGTTCACGGCTGAGGGATCTAAGGACTATCACGTGTTTACATTTTTATCAATCTTTTTTCGTACAATCCAGCACAAAGCAATGGGTACTAACCTTTTATAAAATCAAAATTAAATTTTGCTTGAAGCGAACATTCCATATTTGATATTATTGAATATAATTGTAGATGATTTTTCAATTGTAAAAGATGTTTTATGAAGGATAATTAAAATTTATTAGATCTGTTACAACTCGAGAATGAAATATAAAATCTATTTTGGTTGATATGAAATTTGTGTTTGATTTATGAGTGAAGTGATATTACGTATTTGTTGTGTAACTATAAGCTGTATTTATCCTAACACTAAAGCAGGCGATCTTTTGCGCCCAATATACCGCACTAATAAATGTAGTAAATTATTGTTCCATAGCATAATAAAGGCATTTTCCTTTTCCGAATTATTTCAACTCATTTATTCTTTAAAAATATCAAAAGAGACTTCAAATTAACAATTTTTGGCAAATCCATTGTGTACTAAGACCGGATGTACCTAAGCCCCTGGTCGAGATAGTGGGGGGGGGGTGTAAAATATCTCCAAGTCAACAATTCCATTGCCCACCTTCACTGCAGACCGTGACGCAAAAAATCTATTTTCTAAACTAAAACCTCATGATTAAAGTACTGCGAAAGATAAGACATTTTTCTTCTGAGAATTTTTTTATTATTATTATTACTATTATTATATATTATTACTATTATTACTATTATCATTATTTATTATTACTATTATTATATATTATTACTGTTATTATTATTATTATTATTATTATTTGTAATATCAGACTTACAATATCGGGCATACTAATACGGCAATCAAAAAGCAAATTCATTGTGTCTTCTTAGATTAAAAGACCAATTATTTCCTGAATTAGGAGCATGCAGTTTATTTTTTTAGAAATATTTTTATAATAAGTAGCTACTTGTACAGTGATTGTCTTTAATGCAAAGAAAGGATCAACAAATCCGACACAATCGGTGTGGTACGAAATAACATTGATGCCTGTGCGTAATACGTCGTGTGAAATGGAATTTTGACGCACACGGAAACTGTAAGATCAGCACCCGAAACGGCCCCACGCTAATGCACCAGAACAGCAAGGCCGAAGCCTTTTTTTTTATTTATATAACGTATTTTCATTCAAGAACTGGTCCTTGCTGTTATCTCAAGCAACCGATTCTGTAAGTCTCGATAAGAGGAGCGTCTTCGATAAAGGACACCGCAGACCGCACCGCAGACCGCATCGAATCAAGCACATAAGGAGCGACGCTCGCACCAACTTTCATGGTGAGAACGAAAGAAGAGTTTTGCTTCTCCACTTCTAGGCTGAGAAGTGGTAGTATGCGGAATCCTAAAATTATTCCTCTAAAGGGGAATACTTTACTTTAGACTATTAAAAGACAATGTAACCCATTTTTCTTACGTCAATGTACAAGTAATATTTCAGACTGAAGATCAACGAGTCTCGTCTTCAGGAAAGAGGAAAAATAAAAAGCCGAAACAATAATCAATATAAAACTATAATACCAACATCATAAAATTTAGACTGTACAGTGATTTGTTTTCCTTTTGTTCTCCACTGGTCGTTCTTTTCTTCAATTCCTTCCATGTTAGAAAATTACTCAGAATAATCTACTGGCCATTTGAAACTCGCTATTTGCATTGGATACTGCCATTACTTGCGGCACTGTTTTCTTAAGAGCGGCATAAAATTGAAATCAAAAATCCTATCGCACATTACAAACATGTAACATAGCTACTGCACTCTAATCCTCTTTGGTGTGCAATGATCCAGTTGGTCGATGGACTGTTTTCTGTCAAAGTTAAAAAAGTGTGTTTATTGCCATAACGCTTAGTGATTTTCGTTTAACTTTGAGGTCGCCCTTGACTCTGCGATCATAAAATCGTCACCTCTGATACTTTCATTTAGAGGGTTCCTGGAATATTTATTTACATCATCATCTACGTACACCTGCATTTCCTCTAATTCACAGCTGGTCATCAAGACGAAAATATAATGCGCACTCTTTTCAAGAATGCTGTAAATATTTCCACTTCTCAATGAAAAACGGCGACACGAGATCCGCTTGTCTGCTAACAGAAGTATGAACCCTAAATACCTGTCCAAATATCACTCGTAAACAGATGTTGTGTACAACAACAAATCTGCAAACTAAAAGCAGCGTTCTGATAGTAAATGTATTACACTGGGTCTGGCTATGTGAACATGAAAGTACAACAGAAACAGCAAAACACTGCAATATTGTAAATAACCTACATGTCAATCAACGACCCTGTAAAAAATACTACGCGATACAGGGAGATATTTCGTGTAGGTGTGTGTGTGTGTGTGTGTGTGTATGAGTAGGTATCTTCCATTATTCCATGTTCTTTTCATAGTAGTTGTAAGAAACCTAATCAATTCTCAGTACCTCCCAGAACTGCAGCCAGAGCACGGCACATTTTAGTCCAAAAAAAATCCTAAAAAAAAACTATTTTAAATCAATTCGCTAAGTCGAGCGATGCGCTTGCTTCTGTACAAAAATACGCTATACTCGCGCTTGAGCCACAGCGTCCCTCTCCTGCAGTGACGTCACGATCTCCATTCCCGCCCCCACGCACACACGCAAGCACCCTGCGGCCGGCGCGGCTCCAACGCCCGTCGCGCACCCACGCTCTCCCCACCCGCCCCCGCACCGACGCCCTCTTCGCATCCTCGCGCTATTCATCACCGCCCCCGTCCCCTTCGCCCTGCAGCTTCGGGAAGCCGCGCAGGTCTCCAAGAGCGTATGCGCGCAGAAATGTTTATCTGGGTTACGATTACAAAAGTGGGAAGGAGGGTCCTTTTTAGTTCTTAATCTACTTGAATAAAAACAAATCGAATTAGTTGGGGTACATTTTTAAAAAGTTTATTTCAAAACAAAGTAGACAGAATCAGATATTACGTTTCCTCCTTCCCACTTTTCTAATCATAACCCATATATAAATAAATATATTTATATATATAAATATTTAAATATATAAATATGTGTGTAGGTGTGGGTGTGAGGGTGGGTATTTAAGACAAACGTGCAAAATTCCCCAAGGTGATAGCTGGGGGAAACATTCTCGAAATTCGTCTCTGGAAGTCCGTCCGATGTTCGAAATAATTTTTATTTTTATTATTTTTTTAAGGTTGCCCTTTAACATCTTTGTCATAAGGCGACCACAGTAATTGTTGAAACTGTACGGTTGAACTGAAGGAACAACACGAACACACACAAACATCCATACCCGAAGCGGGATTCCAACCCGGCACTCTTCGAGCTGAAGGGCAGGTACAGCCCTTCAACCTTAGCGACCTCGGCTATCCAAGCCGGAAAGAAAATGTTTTGTTCAAATGATTGTACACAATAGGCCGTCGCTTTTCTTCGGACCACAAGCTGCTTCAACCAAAAAACTGAATGCCGTGATATTTACGTTAAACTGTGTCTCCTCCTTGCCATTCCGTGAGCAACTACGTGGACTAATGGAGTTTGTGAATTATTTTTCATTTGTTCCAAATTGATTGCTGATCCTTGAAAATTAGTTGTGAAAATGGGACTAAATATTATTGGTCTAGAATTTTTAGTACATATTTGCTCTCAGTGACTACCACTTTCCGTACTGTTTTAGGAGACAGCGTTAT
>BOPP01000002.1:3362953-3380906 GCA_017312745.1 Gryllus bimaculatus | reverse complement strand
CGGTCCGTGCCGGAGAGCGGAGGTGCGCGCCGCGTGATTACGGGTCGAACGCGCAACTCATTCCCGCGCCGGGCGCCGCATCCGGCCCATGACGTCATTCGCGCCGTGAAGCCGCTGGACGCAACGCTGCGGGCGGGGAGCGAAGGGCGAGAGAGGAACGCGGAGAAAGAGGGGAGAAGCCGTGAATGAGGAGTACAGGATGACGCCTCTGGCGATGCTGGATACCGAGAGAGATGGCTCAGGGCATCGACTGATATGTCTGCAGTGCCTCTGACTGAGAGGTCCTAGGTTCCAGTCCCGAACGCAGGACTTTCAACTAGCTTGTCAGCTAGGCCGAGTTCGAGTTTGTTTCTGCTGGGGCCGTACCCCGCTGTTTGGAGACACTTGGTTGGGACGAACCCTCTAGCCGACGACAGGTCGGCGCCGGATCTCACCATCCAGCAGAGCAAAATCATCGCCACCTCCCGAGACAAAAATGCACAACACTTGTGGGACTAATGACTTTAGTAGTTGACGCGTACGGAATCACTGGCATTCTGTCAATCTATTGGTATTAAGAGATGACGGGGTTAAATAAAACAAAAATTATTTGTATCCAGTAATTTCTGCTTTTGCCGCTTCAGTTTCAGTTCCTGGAATTTGATTGTGGTATGATAATTTGCTAGAGCTAAGCTCAGACGATATTGTGGCGGAGGGTTTTGTGGTTCCTGATGAGAGGACCTACTAGGAGATCGATACAGCTAATTAGCTAAATATTAATCAGTTAATTGAAGAGGTTTCGTGGTGTGCACTGGCAAATCACCGCAAGAACCACCAAACAGATCAGCAAACGAAAGGGGGGCAGGTGAGTACACAGTCGGCGGTCGCAGCGCTCGAGGTGGTAGCGTGTTCGGAGGGAGGTCTGAGGGGGGAGAGGGAGAGGGGGAGGGGTGGGGGAGCGTTAGCTGCGGTGAAGTCGTCGGCGGGCCGCATCCATCGTGGAGCGCTACATTTGAGGCAGTCTCTCGGGCCCATTGGCCCATTTATCAGCCCCTCCACCCCCGGCCGCTCGCCCCGCGCTCGATCTAGCACCGATCCTTGCCACTTTCCGCGCTGTTAGTTTACGGCACAAGAACACTTCCCATTTGCGAAAGGGACGAGGTTGCTTACGTGCTCTCGCAGTTTGGTGCAGGGCACGGGAAGCCGTCGCTACAATTGACCGGCATCCCCAACCACTGGATGCAGAATGGAATATCAAAATCAAACAATCACAAAATCATCTTTCTACACAAAAAAATTACCACCTCACTATGGATTCGAAAATGTTTCTGCATGCATCAAGCCAACATCCAAACCAAAGAATTTCAATAATTCATATCATTTTGTTATTTACTTTTTATAATTAATAATGTAAAAATGCGGATATATCGTGAAATTGTTAAAATGAAGCTGCCATGACTCATTTGTAAGGACTCTCATTTTTGTCAAATGTCGTGCCAAATTTCTAATGTTTTTCTGAATATGTATTTCTTTCCTCTTGACCTTCAAAGGTAAACCTGACATTGTCTTACTGCAGTCACTTCAATGCCACACATGTGAGTAAAGGCATTGTGCTGCGACACCTCATTCTGTCACATCCATTACGCGGGCATAATCAACACATCCGCGAAGTCCCCTGTGTCTGCCGCCTCGAGTGGCGCCGTTCCCTGTCTGGGCGGTGTTTCCGTAGCCTGTCCAGCTGGGCCGCCGCCCGCACCGCTCGTAACACAAAACAGACGAATAATGTGTCAAAACCAGTCTTCCAGCGTTGTTGACTGTTCTCTCGCGCGCGTTGTGGAATTTCGCCGTCTCCCTTTAAAAATCATTCACCCACTCTCACTCTCTCGTACCTTTTGTCCAACTCCAATCGCGTCGCTCAATACGCTTCTCTTTCCCACACATTTTTTG
This sequence comes from Gryllus bimaculatus, assembly GCA_017312745.1. Taxonomy (NCBI): domain Eukaryota; kingdom Metazoa; phylum Arthropoda; class Insecta; order Orthoptera; family Gryllidae; genus Gryllus; species Gryllus bimaculatus. Next base: position 3,378,980 of record BOPP01000002.1, on the reverse strand, counting down.
CTCGCCTGCATCAAACTAATTCATTTTATCTGTCTCCTACACTACTGTGCTGCTCTAATTTCTTGTTCCTCCAAGTAAACTCTCTTTCATTTCCTCTTATCAAATATACCTCTTTTTCATCCTCCCTGTGTGTGCCTTACGTAAACAAATTCCCTACTGTGCTAATTCGAGTCTCTCATAATCCACTTTCGCTCTCCTTCCTCCTCGCCCTCAACGCGAGTGTGTGCGCAGCTCCTCCCCTCCCCAAACCGTGGCTGCGCTGCGCTCTCGAGCCGTCCTCTCTCGTGCCCTCCGCAATCCGGGCGCGCTGTCCTGGCTTCCGCGGAGCGAGTCGCGCGTAGTCTTCGCTCCGCGCTCCCTCCCACTCGGCGCGCGGGCCGGGGCGGCCGGGCGCCTCCGTCACGGCGGCGCGTTAGATGGCAAATAAACAGAGACGCGGGGCGGCGGCTGGGGTGAGGGCTGGGAGGGAGGCGAGGGGCGGGCGTGGGGTAATGCGGGGGCGGGAGGGGAGTCCGGCCGCGGAGCGAGAAGCTGAGACGGTGAAGAGGTGCGGGCGCGGGAAGCGGGCCCGGGGGGGGTTGGGAGTAAGTGGGGGTGGACGTGAGGGGTGAGGCGCTGCCGGCGCTGGCGCCAAGCCGGCGCCGGTCGCGAACCCTTCACTGCGAGAAACGCTTGGTCTGCGGTGGGGTGCGGTGACGTACGTGGCAAGCGGTTCGTCGGGTCGTGGAGTAAGAGCGCGACGTGACGAGGGGGCGGTTCTGCGAGGCTGGCAGAGGTGGTGTGGCGAGACCGGGAAGAGAACGGGGAGAGTGGTTGTGGTGGAGGCGGGAATGGAGTGGCGGGGGCCGGAGCCGGGAATGAGTGGGGGAGGGATGTTGCGGGCGGAGCGGGAAGGAGTGCAGGGCAGCGGGGAGGAGTGGCGGGGATGAGAGGAGTGCGGGATGGGAGGCCGGGGGGGGGAAAAATGGGGGAAGGGTTGGGCGGGCCCCCGCCAAGAGAATGGGTGGCGGGGGTGCGCGGGAATGGAAGTGGGCGAGCGGGAATGGAGTGGCGGGGCGAGGAGTGTGAGTGGCGGATGGTAGTGAGCGGGCAAGGGAGTGAGCGGGGCGGACGGGAATGAGTGGCGGGCGAGGAATGGCAGTGGCGGGGCGGGGCGGGAATCGGAGTAGGGCGGCGGAGCGGGAATGGGATGGCGGGGCGGGCGGCGGAACTGAGGGTGGCGGGCAGAGCGGAGAATGGGAGTGGCGGGGCGGAGCGGGAATGGAGGTGGGCGAGGCAGGAGCGGGAAGGGAGTGGCGGGGCGGAGCGGGAATCGGAGTGGCGGGCAGAGCGGGAAGGGAGTGAGGGAGCGCCGACGCACGGCGAGGCAGACCACAGCGCCCGGAGTCGCGAGCCGGCCGGGACGCCGCGGCACAGCGTCCGCGACTGCTCGGGCGGAGCGGGAAGGGAGTGGCGGGGCGGAGCAGGGATGGAGTGGCGGAGAGCGCAGCCGCGCACAGCGGACGTCGCCGCGGCGCGGACGCGAGCGGGAAGGGGAGCTGCCGCGGCGGCGCGGAGTCGAGAATGGAGCTGGGCGGGGCGGAGCGAGACTCAGAAGAAGTGGCGGGGGCCGAGCGGGAGTGGCACGATGGGGGCAGGCGGGAATGCTAGGTGGCAGCGGCGCCGAGAGGCGACACGGTAATGGAGTGGCGGCGGCGAGCTTGGGAATGGAGTGGCGGGGCCGGACGGTTGAATGCGACGTGGCGGCGTGGCTGGCAGCCGGCTTGGGACTATATGCGCGTATGGTTGGTCCGGGGCGGAGCGGGAATGGAGTGGCGCCTGGGGGCAGACAGTGGAATGGCACGTTGTCGGCGCCGACGCGAGCGGGAATATCGCCCGAGTGACGGCGTTGTGACCGCGCCAGTCTGGGTAATTTCGGTATGTTGGCGGGTAAGGTACGCCGAGCGTTATGATGTGAACGTTGTGTCTGTCGGCGCGGCAATGCTGCGGGCGATTGGGGGTAGGGCGATTGGTGCCTGGAGCGGGAATTGGATGTCGCTGTCCCGGAGGCGGCTAATGCGGGGTTGCATTAAAGGAGGTGGACGGCCAGTGGGGCGGTTAGCTTGGGCAGAATGGAGTGGCGGGGGGCAGGAGAACAGTTGGAATAGGACGTGGCGGGGCGGACGAGCGCGGTGTTAGGGAGTTGCGGAGTGGCAGGGCGCGGGAATGTTAGGTCGGCGAGTGGCGGCGAATGGGAGCTCGGCAGAGTGGCGGCAGGGGTAAATCGCGGCGTGGCCGTGGGACGCTGGTTTGTAGGCGAGTAGTTATAAATCGCTAGTGGGCTCGTGTAGGTGGGAGGAGTCGGGGATCGTGTGTAGTGAGTTTGCATGGTACGCTTGTGGGATGATTTATACCCACGGGCTGAGACTCAGGATAGGGATAGAGTGTTCATGCATTGTGCTCTGGGTGAGTGTTATGGAGGTAGCGAGCGAGGGGCGGACGTGGCGCGAGTAGCGCCTAAATTAACTTGGGGCTGGTAAAGAGATATCAAATGCCGGATCGCACACTCGTCATCTGAGAGGTGAGGGAGGGCGTAGATTATTCAATCTCACGGGTATTTAAACTTCTTGTCTTATGACAACAGATACGTACATTGTTGGGACCAGGACTTTAGTAGACGGACTGCACTCCGGTGATTATATGTTTGTGTCGAGTAAAGTGGCTATGGCTTGCGAATGATTTTAACTGGTATGATATAAATTTAGGTACTATACATTAAATACCCCAAATCTTTACAATTATACTAGTTGAGATAACATTTTTAATTTATCTTGGCTTTTCTGCTTTAGATATGACTGGTAATGACTCACCGCGTAATTACATGTCATGAAATTTTCTTCTAATGAACTGTATTCAAATGTATATTACTTGAACTAGAGATCAGCATATTTGAGGTTTATCAAGGATATAATATGCCTATGTACAATATCAAATCATACTAGGTCTATATTTTCACACACGCAATGACTCTTGTAGGGATATAACTTTATTTCAAAATACGTGATCTTACTGTAGGGATCTTAGTTTCTCGGAATTTTAGTTCAATTAATGTAAGATGCAATGGAGGTGAAAGGGTATACACAAGATAGGACAGTCGATGCTCAAAAAGCCTGCAGAATTTGTAATATATGGACGGGTGTCACCACTAATTCGTGAAAATTTCGGATTTTCACGAGACAACGACACATCCACTCTAGTGTGACATTATTTTGGGCTATTGAGGCAATCGAGCTGGTCGAGGTACATGTTGTGATTTGATTGTCGGCATCAAAGACATCGTTATCATCATCTTGAGTCGCTAGAATTAGATTGTATTTACTGGTATACTGGTGTCTTATCGTTACTAGTCTAATCACATTTCTCCCATGATGATCAACCAAAAAGAGTGTGGTTTGTTTGCGTATTAGTTTTCTTAGGAACATAGAATGTTCGGATAACTCTGTGATGGTGGCTGTAAACGTACTCAATACTGGCTGTTTGCGAGTATAGAGTCGACACCTCTCCCGGAGAGAGTGTAAAGCTTTTTAGTTTACCGGCGGATATTACTTCTAGTTAGAATCAATCTCTGTTGGCAACTGTGTGCTATCTAAATTCAATGTCGTTTAGTTACACGCACCACACTGTGGGGCTGATTTAACCGCCTCCAGAAGTTTAGAGTGTTCAAGATCCTTCGTTAACTAAGGGGTAGTTATATTGTATGGGGCGTAGAAAATTAGAGTAACAATAGCCAACACATCTATGACGTTTCTCTAAGCAAATTGGGTATCTAATATCATAGTTTGTTCAAAATAGACAAAACATACCGATGATGCGTGCGGATTTCACGCAATCCGCAAGCGATAATTTGGCTGATCGTTTGTACTTGGAGTTCTGTTCTGTGTCCACGTTTGCCCGTGTTATATAAAGAAAATTAAGTTCGAGAGGAGTCTTTCTTACTGCGTTACTCTCAATGAGACTATCGAGGCATATTAAACGCGGACAAGGGAACCCGTCGCGTATTTAACCATTCTTTTATATACGGCACTAGAATGGAGTATAATTCAGGGTATTCCGTCAGCTGACACATCCGGAACTCGACACCATAATACAAGTCATTAGATACTCATCGACGGCGTACGGTCTAGGGAAAGTCTTGGGTTTGTTATTTTGTCACGGAGTTATTATTTTAGTCTAGTTAATGGCCGCATGCATTTTGGTTCATTTCGATTTCCGTCATAGGTTCGATAGGAGGTACTTTTAGGCCCAAAGAGCCAGCTATGGCCTGGCTCGTTCATCAGCGAATCGAACGCCGCACGACTGCTTTCTATATTTTCTGTTTGGGTTCCGCACGCCGCATTGTGCGCCGTGTTGGACATGCCTGCGTCGCGGCGGCTTGCTTACATACTCTGATGTATATCGTTTCGCGGCGGCGGCGACGAGCGCCTCTTGCAGTGATGCTCCATAGCGGACGTCCTGGTCTCGCGCGGGCGGTGCTCGTCGCCAAGTGGTGGCGTTGCGGCGCAGGGGCCGCAGGGGGCGGACGACGCATGGGTTAGCAGGCGCGTTGGTGCCGCTGATTTGGCGTTCGCGGGCGGGGCTGTGGGCTTGCTTGAGTGTGGCATCGTAGTGTTGTCTTTCTTGCCGCGCTTCCGCCCCACTTTGTGTGTCCCCGTTTCTGGTAGCCCTCTTCCTCACCACATTGCTGCTCGGCTCACGATCGTCGGCCGCGGGCGCGTGTGGTGGCGGGTCTAGAGGCGCGTGTGTTCTGTCCTGCCTGGGCTGGCCGGCAGAGCGGTGTCGCGGCCGGCTCGTGCGCAGGCCCCGTACTCTGATCTCCTGCGAGCCCGCCGCCTCGCCGCCGAGCGCCCGGCTACGGAGACGCGCGTTTGCGCTGGCCCTGACGCTCATCTGGCCCGGCCCGGCGCCCCCAGAGCCCAGGCATGACCGCCGTTGCGAGCCGTCTCAGATCAAGATCGAAACGTTAGCTCTAGTTCTTTCACGTCCGACCAGCGTTCCACGCATATTTTACACCGCAGCCAGGCGAGAAGAATGTAACACGAAAGCGAGGTTGTGTTCTATAGGTCCCAGGTGGGCAATCTATGAATGTACGCGACGTACTTATAATAGTGCAGAAGATCTAAATATGAGCCACTGACATGAATAATTTATTACTTGTATACTCTTATTAGAATTCGGAAGTATTTTGTTTTTATTTGAAGCAACCCAATATTCATCGTTAAACATGTTTCTATTTCAAATAAGGAAACAACATTAGGTCTCTTATTATCTTGTATTGTGCCTCGACGAAAGATCAAGGGAGCAGTGAACACTCATATCATGAGATGTCTTTCTGCAAAGGAATAAAAAAAATTAAAAAAAGGGTTGACTAAATTTCATCCGCGAGCTATCTGAAATGACGTGGCGGTAGTCTGGTCGAGACTCTTGCCGACCTATGTTATAGGAGATCCTGTCTGTTTGCCTCTCAAGACTACTCAACATATTTAATTAACTTTTGTCTACACAGAGTACGTACATCATTTGTAGATCTGGTCGAGAAAATTTGAATTGAAACAGGCTTATCTCTTTTCAGCACTTAGACTGACGATGATATTATACAATACGCCCAAGGCAAAGGTAATTTAATAGAGCAGTAAATTTAGCTACTTACAAGAGCAGGTAAAGAATACATTGGAGAAACTGGTGCAGCGAACGGGGGCGCACCTGGCAATCCTAGAGACATTCATTCCACCACCTGCGTCACCACTATTCCTCACCAGCCAGATTCAGTCCTTTTAGACAGCAGGTTAAACATGTGGAATTTCGAAATATTACACAATAAGTTTCGACGGCTGGTTCTTTATATTGTACTATCAATACAAACTGTATTTGGAAATTGTTTCTTCGTTCAATAGATTTTGCGTCATATAGTTGCAAGTGCAAAGAAAACAACAACAATATTCCTTCATAAAGAAGAATTCCTTACAATCTAACCATTACATTCAGTTTTGATGGTTTTCTTTCACAATTTGTGCAATGTTATATATTCTTCCTGCGAAAATATATAAATAAATAAATTACTCAGGAGTTTTACTTTTGATTTAAGGGGTTTACAAGTAGTTGTGAAACATTTTTTAGAAAAATAAAATAAAATAAATAGAAAAGAAGTTAACACATTATATGACAAATATGCTACATGTATGCACGAGGTAATATGAGTACAAACTGTACGGCGAATGAAGGAAATCGTCAAGCAGGTGGAGCTTTGCCAACACTTGATAACTTCTTGGACAGCATTTGTATTACGCTGATCGTATTACATTTTACTTTTACTCACAGCTCCGGCGGAAGAAACATAGCGTAAAACTAACTTGCGTCATATGAGATGCATGACTCAGGTTATGTAATAGCTTTGCTATCGATCGGACTTTATCTCTATGATATCTACTTTAGTAATTTCCGATGCGTAAAGAAATTTAAAGGAAACTATGCTACCTCTGGCTACCAGAGTTGTATATATACGATTTTACTATATCGATATACTATACGATTTTAATAGTCATAAAAGTGAAGAAAATCTCGAAACAATGGACGAGTTTCGATTTTGACTGAAAAATGCAAAAGTTTGTTTTCCTGCCTATTGCCACATTGCTCGTAGCGACTGAATTATCAAATTCTGTAAGGCGCTGCTTACAACACTTGACGTTGTGTGAGCAAGGCTCCATGGAAGAGGCCAGCCATTAAATATTTGCTATTCACGTGTTTCGTTATAGAACAGCAACTATGTTGATAATTTTCGTAGATAAAGAAAAATTGCAAAATTTAAGAAGACTAATTTAGTTAAAATATTTAATTATTAGACTAATATACGAGAGTATTATACGATTTTTGTTGTTCATAAGCAGTGCGCTACTTTTTATAAAACAATTTTGCGAGGTTTCTTTCTGCGTGATATTTACTGCTGCAAGTCACTTACTAATATACTAATAAACCAAAAATTAACGATCAAATCGAACTTTCCCATCTTCTACTCCTCAGTAATATACAGAGAAATTGACGCGTCCTATAGGAAAACAATTGATCAGTGAGCGTATCTTATTGAATGTACAAAGAATATTATTTATTAATTTTTTACATTAATGAATAACAACAACACATTGCACCGGTGTATTGCTAGCGCGCACGATTTCCATAGAAGTAATTCACTATATTTCCAGAATAGATTTCTACAGTACGATTGATTTTATCAGTCCAACAGCAAATCCCCTATTACAAATCATTCTCTCATTTACTGACATTCTGCTTTGTAACCAGGCGCTCTTTATAATCCCTCATGATTTAATTCGAGAATAGGAAACATCTAAACAGGAGTCCCGAGTTCGACGGCAGCGGGAGCGCCTGGAACAGAGCCTGGAAGTCTCCCATCGGCGCCGACGCGGCAGCGGCCAATCGAAAGTCGAAAGTCCGCGCCGGGACCCAGCCGTGGACGGTTCACGTAGAGGGCGAACAACACGCCAGTGCGCCTCCGCCGACGCGAACAGCGCGTCACGACTAGCGAGAAAACCGGATGCGGGGTCGATCATACGCTAACGAATCACTCGGTTGGGACATATGTATAAAATGAAGGGGACCTGTCGCATGCATGGGAGAAACGACCAGAATCAAACGTGCAAACAGCAATCGCTTATACCCATCCCGATTGAAAAGCTCATTTCACGATTTTTCATTCAGTTTTGGGTTCTAGTTTTATGCATCGTTGTATTCGTAAGGCGGCTCTCCATCATGCGGCCAAATATGCTGAAAAATGGCGTTTCTCCGGTGTTAAACGATATCTGAAAATCGTTGAATCCGATCGTGATTGTAAGGCTGAACGCGACTTCTTTTCCAATTCTGAAAAATTTGTGTTTACTGGAGATACTTCACTCTTAAATTTATTATTGTAGAGGTTTATTTGAAAGTCGGAACTGAATGGGTAAACATTGTACTTTCAGAAAGAGACTTTAGAGTTTAATGTTATTACAAATCATGACGGAACCTCCGCCAACAGAACCCTAAAGAACACATATTCGAAAAAATTATCATTCGAACGTCCCGTGATTGTCAGCTCAAGTTTTTTTCCATATCAATTAGTGTCGTGAAATGAATAATACTTTCACACTACTTTACGCATAATTGCTCATTTCCCCTTTTCATTTCCTCATATTCATATATTCCCTATATTCCCCCAAAAATGTGAAAGAGCAATAAGAAACAAACGAACAACACTTTAAATCGACTGAACTGAAATTGACCTGTGTATTATTGGGGCTCAGCAGTGTAACTATGCAGGTTTTATCGAAACCGGAACAACCTAAAGGCAAGTTGTGACGTCGCAGAAGGGGCCTTCGCCAGCATCTCTCGCCCTGAGGACGACGTCCGTGTTTTGTTGGCGCAGCGGTTTCCCGAGGACCGAGCCACGGGTGTGTGTTTCGTGGCGTTGTATCCATGGGGAGACGTCCTGGGGAAACTGCCAGACGTAGCTACGTGACGGCCGTTCTGGCGCCATTCCAATTGGCGCGGGAACCGTGGGTTCTGATTGGCTGCCGCTTCGATCCCTTGAGTAAACCGAGGGCTAGGAAGGGCCCACGTTGATCTAGTTCGGGGGACTTCGCATTTGTATTCCTGCTGCTCAATAAGCACACACGATCGGATGTACACTTTACGGAGCCCATGTAGAATTTGCAGTCGACGCCAAAGTCAAAGCGATACTATTTACGGTTTCTTCGCACCCACAGTTCTAAAGCTGTTTTTTGACTAGAGCGCCAAACACTAGTACGCTCATTCCCACAACCGATATCGCCTACACATGCAATTAACTGCCAATTATGATAATGAAAATCTAGGGATGTGTAATATCATTCGATTTACTCTCAATCATTAGCCTGTAAACCAAGTTATTTGAATTAATTTAAATGGAAATGGAAAAGTCCTGAAACTCCACAGAAAAACCACAACAACTACAAATTGTCTTAATCCACACGTTCTAGTTTAAATTTTAGAGCTATATCACACCTGAAATAATACTTCCAAAACCTGAAAACAAAGTAAATGAACCTATAATTTCTATAAATATAATGTATCTTTAATAACGCTCAAAGTTTATGATCGTAGGCATTTATGCATATTCGGTCATGAAACCAATGAACTGTTTTCTCTTTAGGATCTTTTTGTGCAACAAGTTATGAGACACACCAACTGATCCGGTATGGACACTCCTCATTCAATTAAATGATAGACGATAAACCACGACACTTACATGAGGCGCAAGAACACATTGTTTCATGATTTCTTACACAAAATGGCAGACAAAAAACGGACTCAAGTCACAACCATTGACTATATGTCTGCAAGAGTAGGCCATTTGGCATATCCTTCGTGAAGCCACAAATTAGAGATATACCTCAGCGAGGTCTACAAATACCATATCTGATTTTGTATTTATCTATCCAAATTCTTCAAAGATATTTCCTGATGAAACTAAATTTACTTTGTTTTATGTATATATTTTTGTTAGTGAATTGTGCTTATAGATTTATTGATCTGAGACTAGCAACAACTCTATAAAGAAGAAGTAATATATCTTCGCGTATGTTTACATTGAATATCTTCCAAGCTCTACCTTCGTGTTGGCTATATAGTACAGGTTAGCAGCAATGCTTATCTTTGACAGATGTTTAATTTCGATGAAGATCGTGGCAGCATAGCTATGTTGCCGGAAACAATTCTCAATAGAACGAAAGGTCTCTGAGCAAGAGTGGTGAGTCAATGCACTGATCAGTATAAAAACGAGACTAAGGAATTCGTTTTTGCAATACTTCTACAGATCTCGTAAGAAGAAACTAGGTGAACTGTAAAAGCTTCAAGTCACTCCAACTGGCGTTTAAAAAGGACACCAACTGGTAACAGATTAAATTAAATTGAAATTGAGTCATTCGTATTCAATATGCTACGCCACTTATGTAAAGACACAGTACTCTTTGGTTGGATGGTTGATTAATAGCAACCCCGAAACAAAGCTATATCTGCAGTTTCGTAATTCTAATAAACCAGTATTGTAAATTATGACCAGTGTTGATTAATCCTTAGTGACTTCACAACGCCATAATTTATCCTGTTACAAATTAAATAACTTTATATTTTCCATTACATAATAGCAAAAAGGAACAAAACAAACTGTCTTCCGATCAGTAATGACACAAAGAAATTACACTTCTACCACTAGAACTTTATACATTTAGATTAGTCTTCGAATAAAAAATCTAGCAACCAAAAAATTTACTTAAACATTTCTAAATTATACACAGCATGTTAAACCCAACCAACAGTAACTGCTTTGAAGTTCTTCCAGCCTTCCTAAAACGACCTGAGACTCTTAGAGGGAGTAGAAGACACGAGAAGAATATGAAAATGTTCCCAAACGTGGCAATTAACAAATTTGTCCACAGACTCTGGAGAAGCGTTTCCTAGTTGCAGGATCACCATCACGACATCACACACACACCCACACACACATCCTTCATTTCAACACGAGAGATGCTTGCTTCAATGTGTCACGATGTTCATTTATTTACTAAGCGCAATGAGAGTTACACTACAATTTATTGTGGGTAATACGCCGGGGCTACTATAGAAGTCGTCGCCAAAAATTTGAAGTGAATGCTATGCGTATGTCAAATCGGAACGTATTCAGCAGCAACGATCCTGCGCAAATCACGCTAACCAACGTACTCCCACTGATGGAAGTGACATCACAGACGCGTGCGGGCGGTACGTCGCGTTGCTGTCTTTCACGCGCCGACGCATTCACTCGCCTGAGTGATGAGCCACATTGCGTCAGCGCCGCAGCCGCCATTGACGCGCAACGAGGGGGGGGGACGGTCCGTACGGCAGACGGCGCGTACGGCTTCCTCGCTTCGGCTCCAGCGACGACCACACCACGAGTGCGGGAGAACGGGAGAGAGGGGTCACGGGTAGTGGTGGGAGGATGCAAGGAGATGCGTGCGTGGATGTGGGAGAAGCAGTAAGGGTGATCAACCGAGACCGAGGAGGGATCAACCGAGACCGAGGAGGGATCAACCGAGACCGAGGAGGGATCAACGAGAAACGGGAGGAGGATCAAACGAGAACCGAGGGAGGGATCAACCGAGACCGGAGGGAGGATCTAACCGAGACGCGAGGAGGGATCAACCCGAAGACGCGAGGAGGGATCAACGCGAGACGAGGTGAGGGATCAACCGAGACCGAGAGGGATGCAACCGAGACCGAGGAGGGATCAACCGAGCCGCGAGGAGGGATCAACCGAGACGAGAGGGATCAACCGAGACCGAGGAGGGATCAACGCGCGACCCGACGGAGGGATCAACCGAGACCGAGGAGGGGATCACGGAGACGAGGAGGGATCAAACCGAGACCGAGGAGGGATCACCGAGAACCCGAGAGGGACACACCGAGACCGAGGAGGGATTCAACCCGCCGATCCGAGGAGGGAATCAACCGAGGACGAGGAGGGATCCACCGAGACCGAGGAGGAATCAACGGCGAGACGCGAGGATGGGGGGGGGGGGAGGGATCAACGAGACCGACGGCAGGGATCCAACCGAGACCGAGAGGGATCAACCGAGACGCAGAGGAGGGATCAACCGAGACCGAGGAGCTGATCGGAGGAGGTTTAGTGGCAGAACAAGAATGCAAGTTGGGCGGAGAGTAAGCAGAGAGGTGAAGGGTGAGGCTGCGCGGAGTGCGGGCGCGGGGCAAGGGCTATCGCCCCGCAGGCCATACGAATGTCCGCGGGCGGCGCACGGGCTTCACGCGAGTACGCTCGCGTGTAGTCTGTCAGCTCAAGCGGAACCGGGGCGTTGATACGGGGAAGCAGCAGCGGTTATGTCACCTCTTCACTGGTTCGCCTGCTTCAAGCATGAAACAGAACCTTTTTGTTACCTAAAACGCTTGTAAATGTAATGGGCCGTGTCAGCAACGTCAATTAATGTTTCATCAGAAGGGGTACTGAAGAATCCGGCTTGCAAATGTAGATTTTCGATTTTCCTTCGGAATTAATAGGGACATTTCCGCTTGAATTCTGTGCGAGAATCAAATTAAGAGTCGTTAAAATATTTCGTTTACGTTTCAATTTTCATTATTAAAATCAAAAAGACTTATTCGGAAGAAAATTCACGTTAAGAAAGCTGTATAAATAGGTTTGAACACTGTCACTTTTACTTCCAAATATATGACAAGTAGAAGGCATGTTGATCTGAAGAAGTTTCGCAACTATTTTACGTCTCACTCCTATTAATTTACAATGAAAAGAGAAATGGAGAGGAAGAGCGAGAACGTAAGGTGTCGTTCGCAAGGACGAGTCTTGCACAAGTGCAAATTCAGTCTCTGCGCATGAATGCCAGGACCGACCGGGGCCGGACAACGGTTTGGCGATTGAACGGCGGTGGCGGCGGCGGCTTTGCAAGTGGCGGCGGCACAACCACTCATTCAAAAGCAGTCCACGCTCTGCCCAGTGGTTGGCCTCGGCGGCGGACGCGCGCGTTCCATCGTCTCCTGTCCGCCCAGTTGCGCAACGTAACGAAAATGAGAGTGCATGCTTTTATTAACAACTCCGTTAACAGATGTCTCCCGCCCCAGTCCATTTTCTATCGTACTGTTTAGGTTTTTGTTTCATCTGCCCCACCCTCTGCCGCTGCTTTTTAATCTGCCTGCATTTCCTACTCAGTCATTAACTTATAGGTTCTGCGAATGTTTCTCTGACGTTTTGCTAATAAAAAAACAAAAATCAATCGTATCCCATTTTTTGGCTCTTCAAACGGGCGTAAAACAAGTGGTGCATTTCTGGATTTTTTTAAAAGCTCTTTTATCAACAACATCATAAAGTCAATGACGCCATCGCGGACGCGTGGCGCAAAGGGCCGGTGGCAGCAGGGCCGCGTGGCGTCAGGGCCCGTGGCGCAGGGCCGGTGGCGGCAGGGCCGGTGGCGCAGGCCGGTGGCGCAGGGCGGTGGCGCAGGGGCCGGTGGCGCAGGCCGGTGGCGCAGGGCCCGGTGGCGCAGGGCCCGGTGGCGCGAGGGCCGGTGGCGCAAGCACCTGTTCATCGCTCGCGTTCCGTGATTTATCGCTCCGTTCGCTTTAATTCCGACTACTTACTGGCGGTCGCCTCATTCGCAATTCGGACGCCATCACGAGCCGCTCATGGAAAAACAAACTAGCGTCGCGTGCCGCGTCTCGTCGCCGGGGTTGGCGGGGCCCGCGTTAGAATACGGACGGGAGGGACGCTCTCCCGCGCGGGCCTGGTGTGGCTCCCCGAAATTGCACACTTGGCGCTCCTTTTTTTGGGTTTCGGCAAGATCCATCACGTTCACGCAAAAGTTATAGATGATATATTGTTCATGGTTCACAAATTGAAATGCACAGGATTTCATCATATGAATTCTAGATCAACGAAGTAGTCGTTTAAATATTTATGATGAAGCGATAAAATACGTTTGAATGTCGTAGGTTTATGACGCTGTGAGTATCTGAGTTAAATATGTCATGCCATATTTATTTAATTTGTTCTTAATTATTTTTATTCGACAATTATCTTATTGTTTCCATGAATAATAATAATAATAATAATAATAATAATAATATAAATAATATATATATATAAAATATAATTACACGCTAATTAAATCATGTAAACATTTACACTTAATTGAGTATACTCTTCGGCAGTTTCTGGAATTTTCAGAAATAATTCCCATCCAATTGAGTCCAACGATTGGCTAAAGGCTTTTAAATGTTTTTAAATCACCATCGGGATACTCTCTTCCCTTCCCACACTGATTTTGTCCACAGAAAGAATTGCTGCCCCCACTTACAACGTGTTGGGGGGTACTTTTACGTCACTCCCGAACTATGGGTTAATGGTCTATGTATATTTTTATTTTTTCGTTCTTTAGGACGATTCTCTTGTCCCTTTCTGAATCAAATAACTGTTGTTTCATTTCGGAAACAAATCAGAGGAATGATAACTAAATATGCCCGGTTGCAAATCACTGAGTAAAGGCGATATTTAAGGCCTTCGTAAGTAGTAGTTTTTGCTAATCGCAAAACCTGGAGAGAGACGAATGAAATATTGATAAATATGGATTGAAAACTCATCATTTGGAAGGTAGTCAATGGTATTTTGATTTGTGTGTATAGATAACTAATAACAGTATCCCATTTAGAATGATCATATAGAAATCTGTTATTAGGACTATCAATATAATATGGTCATGAACGATTAGAATACTTATAGAAAGTTTAAACTAGTCTATTTCCATTGTCATATAAAAATATCACTATTCCGGTCTGCTTCAGTAGAAGAAAGAAAAAGATTGGCACCACTAGTTGGTAGCTAGTATCAAAATTGTAACTGAACTTCGCGGGGTGACATTGAATAGGAAATATCCTGGGTGATACCATAAATCAACGATTAAATACGAACCAGAAGTAATATAGGAAAACAATTGGAATAACGGAATGATTTCCCTGAGCGAATTAAATTCGTCAATTAAACATCACCCGCTATGTGGTGTAACGAAAACGTTATTCAGAATTTAATCCCTCGGGTAATTTTCGCCCCAAAAGCTAAAACCGCTGCATTTAAGAGCCTCCACATGGCTGTCTAGAACAACTTCGAGACACCAGTTTGGAAACCGCCGGCTCTTAATAATGATAACAAGCACATTGCAATATATTCGCCATTGACCTGCTAATCTACAAGATTTCTTCTTCCACCAGACTCAAGCACAACGTGCAGACTTGACATAATACGCTTACATTATCGCTAAGTACAAATGTATAGTGACGAATTGATTCTCGTAATTCACGCGCGCCAGCGCACTCGAAACCAACTGCAGTCACACGTCAGTCGGTTCATTGCTCATAGCGTGCTTCACTGTCAGCACCGCATACGAGGGGGAGAGGGAGATGGGAGTCTGGGTTGTAGGGCATTCGCGCCATCCACGGCGCGTCTGGAAAGAAATCGACGCCTAGCGCGCGTTCTCACTTATGCAGGGAGCATTAGGCTAGGGCACGGCGGCGGCGGCGGAGAATTGAAAAAGACTCTCGCAGGACACGGGTAAAACAACTTAAAGATGTGAGAAGCGATTTGAAAAATTCCCCGAGTGATAATAGCCGAATGGAGAAACGATATGGGCAGTGAAAGAGCGAAACGTACAAGAGGTGGTGCACAGAAAGACACTTCTTTTGAGGACGAGTGCTAAATGGAGGACGGACACTGAGGGTGACAGCGGGGACGCAGACAAACACGGAAGCGGGAGTGAAAAGAAATAAGGGGGAAGACGCGCGACGAGAAGAGATAGCGTAAACGCGGAAAGCGTGGTGTACGATGGAATGACATAGCGGGAAGGAGGGGAGAGCGTGTAGGGGGGCGGAGTGGAGAGACGTGGAGGGTGAGAGAGTGGAGGAGTGCGTGGAGGGGAGAAGACGTGGAGGGGGAGCAGACGTGTGAGAAGGGGAGAGACGTGGAGGGGATGAGAGACGTGGAGGGGGAGAGACGTGGAGGGGGAGACGAGTGAGGTGGGAGAGACGTGGAGGGGGAGAGACGTTGGAGGGGAGAGGTGTGGGAGGGGAGAGACGTGGAGGGAGGACGTGAGGGACGGACGGGAGGGGAGAGACGTGGAGGGGAGAAGACGTGGAGGGGAGTGGGGTGAAAGAGCGAAGACGGAGGGAGTGGAGTAGAGAGAAAAGTGCGTGCAAAAGTGTGAGGAGGGAGAGCTGGCAGGTAGGTGTGCGCAGCGGAGAGGGAAGGAGGGAGAGAGGGCGGGAGGAAGAAGCCAGAGTAAGTGAAGCGGGACGAGGGCGGGTTGGACGAGACCTCGGCCGCAGCTGCAAATCTGCAATCGATCACTTAGCATCCATTTGGTCAAGGCAATTGGCAGCGCCCGCCGCCGCGTAGTTCGCGGATGTCGGCGGGAAG
>BOPP01000002.1:3334148-3362946 GCA_017312745.1 Gryllus bimaculatus | reverse complement strand
AGGGGTAGGGAGGGGACGGCGCTCGACCGCGTGGCCGCGGAGCGCCCGCGTGCAGCGCGTGACGTCGCGGCGCGTCGTGCCAACGCTATCGGCCCCACGGCGGAGACGACGCGACAGCGCCTGTCTGCGCGCGGTAAGCCGAGAGCCCCCCCATACGCCACGTTCGCCAGCTGTGCCGGCCGACGCTGATAATGAGGGCGTGGAGGGGAGCGCGGAATCGGAATTTAAAAAAAATCAATGTACAATGATAATAAACCTGAGCTGCAGTTAATTCATTTGAAAA
This sequence comes from Gryllus bimaculatus, assembly GCA_017312745.1. Taxonomy (NCBI): domain Eukaryota; kingdom Metazoa; phylum Arthropoda; class Insecta; order Orthoptera; family Gryllidae; genus Gryllus; species Gryllus bimaculatus. The sequence continues at coordinate 3,362,663 of BOPP01000002.1, read as the reverse complement.
CTTTACAAACTGGAGTTATGATTCAACGTACTAGTACTGCGCAATGTAATTATTTGCACATTTTCCTGACGCAACAATTTCGAAAGCATAAATTTCAAGAACAATGACTAAGCTGTCCTGTGTAATATTACAATATTAAATCAAAATAAGGGTGGACACATCAAAACAAGTGCTGAAATACAAATAGCCTATTCTATTCTGCACACAAAATAGTGAGAGAAACAGTTATAGCAGTTGTGGTATTTACAATTTCATAGGGTTTCTATTATTCGTACAAATATTTCACATACATGTTTCTTAATAAAATACTTTTTAAGTAAAATGAAATTGACGTGAAAAAGTTATTTCAAGTCATTTTATACCATTTACGAAATTATATACCTTATTTTCGTCTTTTAAGCGTCTGCTACAAAACTAAAATTTTAGGGTTTAAAAATTTCGAAGTTAATTATATTAGTATAAACATGTTGTATCATAAATAATAAACATGTCACCACGAAGATTTGAGTAGCCCTCGTTCCTGTAGTGGTAAGTGTGCAGTTTACGCATTCTGAAGGATGTCAATGATTTATCGCAACGAAGTAACTCGTAATTAACAGGACGAGTCGTGCCAGAACTGCGCTGTATAATTAACCGCAAAAGCCGTTTCTGCGTGAAGCGGGATCGATGGACGAGGGCACTCCTGCCTCGTTAATAAAGAAGTCGCAGACGATGTTAATGGCTCCTCCGTCACCGCTCCACAGCACTCGCTCAGTTTCATGTTGTTCGATTTTTGTATCTAATACCGCAATGTACTAATTCCATTTCTATTCCATTAATGAGTTACGTCATAAACATTGTTTTTATTAAACAGATTCTGAATGGTCGTATAAATGCGAGAGATGTTATCAAGTACTCAACATAATATTTCTAGGATGTTGACCATGTCTTAAATATTGAAATTGAAAATTGAGCAATTGAAAATTTCAATACATCACCGCTTTATAAAAATAAAATATTAATTACAAGTTTCACAACTTGTAGGCCGCGGAATTTGAATTCCTATTTTAATATATTATTCATGTACTTAATGGTTAATATGGTACGATCTCCTCAATGTCATTTTTTCAATAGAACAATTAGAAGGTCACGGTTAGGATGTCCGTCAATAATAGTATCTTTGGGGTTCGATAAATCTATCAATTATTCTATTACCAAACACTTGGTGTGCTTTCGCCACTGAACCACGACATCATCAGTGAAGCTGCATTCTTTGGCCGTACCTTCTGCTGTATGTACTGCATGACATATGACTTCTGGCACTAAAACCTATTTTATTATTACTTCAACGTGTCGTCATTGGCAGGCACCCAAGACCCAAAAATAAAATATAAACATGTATACACTGATGAGAGAGAGAGTGCGAGAGGGAGCGTACAAGCCCAAGACGAACTTGTGGCCAAATTGGCGGCAACACGTAACGCCCGAGTTACTAGATTTCATATACAACACTTCCTTGCATCGCTTTTTCCGTTGTCTTGACTCACAATGAGTTTATGAACCAAAAGCTTTTCGTGCCTTACTACACGGCATTCGCGCCAGGTACAAGCAAGATTCCCAAACCTGGCAAAGCCTAACTTCCTATGCATTGAGGATTCTTACGATGGACTATGATACTCGTAAATACACGTAATTTAATTAAACAGATTGAAGTTGATATATAAAATCGTTTTACTATGACACATCGCAAAAAATCTATAATAGCTGCTAGTAATTGTAGTTGCGCAATTAAGTTGCAATTTTTTGTTGAGAGGGGGGTATTTAGTACACACGACATTTGACGACGAAAGAGATGGGAAAATAATTTTTAACATTAATTATTTTGTATTACAACCATTTTACATTATCAACTACGCAGAAGTAGATGGAACATTTAGTTTACACATCGTCCTACATTAAGGCGCGTTCTGTATTTCAAGGACCAACGTACTGGAGACCGTATCTTACGGCACAAGAGTCACCGTTATTAACCGACACCATTTGCTTATTACCTCCCAATGAGTGATTAGATATTGGTGTCATATCGGTAGATAACGGCAGGTTTGGCTACAATAATTCGAGAGGAAAAAAATTTGATGTAACTTACTGTAGGTCATTGGCAATGATCACATCCTACGGTAGCAAACATCTGAAGAAAACTTTGAAGGCAAATCCTGACGGAAAAAAAATAGAATTGTTGCAATGAGTTGAACAAGGCTTTTTACAACAATGAGGACTAAATTTTAATTAACTGGACTTCAATTACTTGGTGCTTCATATTCTTCTATTATTTCTCTTCCATATTAATAAGTTATAGTTTTCTTAATTTGCTCTTAAGTAAAGAAATATAACCTGCCACTGTAATTCTTTTTTTCTCAGAAAACACCTACTATTTTACTTTTATTTTGAGACACTTTCACTATATTCGTATTTCAAGGTCGCAAGCTAATTAAAAAAATGTCCAGTCAGCAAGTCTGAAATTCCTGGTTCTCAGAAGTGCGCTTCTTATCTACTGAACTGCCTTCCTGGTACGTCTATCACACTCAAAAACATTATTTTCTTGCGAATAAAAAAAGAAGCATTGGTGTAGGCAGTTATTGGACGTGGAAAAATTCAATGTGAATTAATTAAATATGTTAGTGACTGTTTAGAGATGTATTATTAATGGACTTCAAAAACTGAATGCCACATGTCTTAATAATGTTGGCCTTTGTTACTATTTTAACACAGAAGAGCATGTTTGAATCCCCGAATGAATTCATTATTCTGCACTTCGCAGGATCAAATTATTACACGCAATTCCGCAAGCCATTCTGTAGTGTTTATTGGATCATCAAGTTATTATCCAATCTAGCCAATCTACGCCGACAGTTAATTCATAGGAATTGAGCAGTTTAAGTGAGCAACATGTCAAACATTTTTATATTGGTGTTTTATGTCATTGTGTTGGGGCCTCATATTCAGGATTGACCAAACCGCAGCTTTTCCGATTACACGAAATCGTGAGAAAAAGATACAGGAACCGCGCTCAGGAATGTACATCATTGAAGCACGTGCCCATTATAAGCGGGTAAACAAACCGCCAACACAGCGTCCGTGGCATCACACGCATTTTGGTCGCGTTGCACTTTATCAGTACAGACGAAATGAAACTTATTGAAGTTTTGAAAGAAGCTGAAAATTCTCAATCTTTGGAAAGATGAGGTAAAATACAAATCTGAAGCCTCATGAATACTGGAGGACAAACTGAATACAAGAAAAATAGTCTATTGAAGTCAGTGCTCCATTAGTTGAAAAGACCTGCGAATTAAGGAAAACAAATTTCCTTGTAGAAATTCACCAACGGCTGGGCCGCGTAATGTCAGTGCTCGAGAAAACTGACGTACCAAAAATTTCATTTCGCATAAGAACGATTCTAATCTGAGTGAAGCTATTTATTTCACAACCAAAAGATAGTGTTTTACTCTACATGCCATCTGTCTTTTGCACTTTTTTTATACATTTCTACTAGTAAATATTTCATAGTTCTCTAAAAATATTTCTTCTTTAAGATAAAAAAGAACGATCTTTTAGACAAGTCGCTTTTCTGGTCCACCGACAATATAGTATGAACTTAAGGTGTATGAATGTCAAATTTATGCAGATTAAGAACAGAATGGCAGATTTGGAAAGTTCAGTTCCAAAAATACTTTGAAAATTCTGATACATTTCTTTACATCACAAATGAACGTACTGAATGAGTTAATTTAAGTTTTCCTGCCATTTCAATAATATTGAATGAATAAAAATACTTCGAGACATTTTTCATTCCACTGACGAGTCATAATTTTTCTTTTTCTTCTTCTGATAAGTCCCAGCAAATTTTGCAACCCTTGTACTAAATCGAGAAGTTGTCAGTGACATGTATTGCGACCTGTGAAGGGTTATTCGTCAAAAGTAGAAGTTCCTTTCATCCATGTCGGGCGGGCACAGTGTGCACATTGTGCGCATAGCACATGCGCCCTGTTGGGGTCAACGCCCACTTAATATACAAAATAGGTTTTAGACATCTAGTTGAATTTAATAATAACTTTTCAGTTGATTTTTTCAACTAATTCAGAAATTAAAATATTCGCAATGGATGCTACGCGCAATGCAATGCACTACGTAAGCTGCTTAGGCTGATACACGCATGTTCCATCCCCCCCCTCACCAGTTTCAGAGCAGCCGGGCAAAGTGCCGAGATCAACACGGGAAAGTCAGCTGTAAATCGCCCCAGTAATGAAAGTATGGCCCGCAACCATAATGAAGGTTTTAGTTGGCACCATTGAGGCTTTGCAAGTTGGACACCTCTGCCCTACATACTAGTACACCATGGATACTAGTGTCTAGTATCTAAAACCCGTCGCCAAACTGTAGCTCGCAAGGCAATTTTTGGTATTTCGCGGGGATATTTTAGACGCAGCGTTTGGGATGGCAATGTACATTTTATAGTTAATAAACAACTGTTATTTAAACAAAAACCTGTATTAGTTTCCTAGTTTCATGGGTAGCTCACGAGGAGGCAGGTAGCTCAGTCGCTTAAAATGTTTGGCGACCCCGTCCTAGACGCTAGTAGTACACAGGAGGTGCTGCACCGACGCCACCGCGGGGGTACGAATACTCACAGTGTTGGGGAGGAGTTGCTGCTGCTTCGGCGGCGTCCGTGGCAGCGGCGGCGGGGCGCGGGTCAGCGTCGGCGGCGGGTGGGCGGCGAGCGCAGCGGGCGCCGTGCGACCAACGGCGGCGATCGACGTCGGGTGCAGCGACGGCGGCGTCGGAGGTTGCGAGCGGCGAGCGGCGTCTGCGCGACTGCGGGCCGAGCGGGCCGGCGGCGCTTGAGCCCAGCGAGCAATTGGCAGCGAATGCGCTTACGCCGGGCCGGGCAGGGGCCGCGCCGCGCCGGCGGGCACGCGTCCAGCCCGCGCACGTGCCGCGCGCGTGGCCCCCAAAGCGACCAAGGGACCGAGCGGGCGAGCGGCAAGGGACGCGCGCGCGCGCCGGCGCGGGCGAGGAGGGCGGGGACGAGTCCAATTCGAAGGAAACCTGGCGGGATGGGTTGGGAAAGTGATTGGGAGTGTTATGATGGGTTGGGAAGAATATTTTTGGCGTGTTCAGAGATGGTTTGGGAAGGATGAAATTGGGACGTGTAGTGATGCGGAGAGAAAAAAGTTAGGATGACTCTGGTAATTGTGGGATGAGATGAATCTGGTAATTGTGGGATGGGACGAATTAAGTTGGGATGAATCTGATGTGATGGGGTGGGAAGAATTAAGATGTAATGTTTCGGGATTGTTTGGGAAGGATAAAGCACAGGTGAATAGGAGATGGTTTGGGAAGGATAAAGTCGGGATGAATAGGAGATGGTACGGGAAGTACGAAGATAGGATGAACAAGGTAGAATCACGTAGAGATGGTTCGAGTAGCGTCACGGCAAGGCGAGAATCGCATGAGACGTGTCGTATCGATGAAGACGTGACGACATCCGGACAGGACTTTTTTACCCGGGGCGGGCCAGGAGATTGGGATGCGGGCGGGGTGTCCAATTCGGAGGACTAAGGGGCACGCGCCAGGGAGAGCCAGCACTTGTAACGAGACTCAAGGCACAGGTTTCAGATTGATAAATTATGACAAAATAAATTAAATACGTGTCTGATATAATTTGTTCTGTTTCTATGTTTTAACTTTTTTATTTCGCGCTCTTGCATCATTCGTGAGTGGAGCTAAAAGGAAAGACTTCCGAGAGGAAGAGGATCTTCGAAGGTTAGTCAACGCACGCTAAGAGGTAAAGATGGTTATTTTCACTCACGACCTTAGTGAAATTTCTTTAACATACTGAATGTGATATACTCTGCATTTGTTGTGAACTGAGCACACTTTCCCCAATAAAAATCATAACATACATTGGAAATATTAATATGCAAACGGTTTATATTTGAGTGTATTATTTCTACATTCTGCAAATAAACTGGAACTCATCGAGAGCACACAAAAAACAATTCATTTTGTTCCAATTACATGCATAGCTCAGACTGTACTTATCAAGCTAGCATGGGAGAGGAGCGTCGACAAAATTAAATACTACCATAGTTATCAATCGGTAATATACGAATTTTTTTGAGCGATGTGGTTATCAGCAGCAATCCTATATACATTAATATTTATTCAAAACTATCGCATATTTCAATGCAAGAAGAACCACGAGATATTACTGAGAAACTATTAACGAAGAACCACGAGATATTACAGAGCAACAACCGGATTAGTGTATTTCCAGAAAAAAAATCATTCCAATAACAGAGAAGAACTTCATACTCAGTTATTATATTCCCTTGGTGGTAAAAATGTTGGTTGGTTTTATAGAAGTAATATCTCAGAGACTTTCACATTCTTAGATTTTAACATTTGTATAACCACATTCTAATTAACTTTTTGCCGCCACTCACGAATATTTTTCGCATTTTCTTCGCCTTAAAACAACGTAAAGTATAAAAGAGCGATTAATACAGCATTGGTTCGGGTTTTATACTCTGTTTAATTATTTAAATTTATATGCTCAAGGACAACGTCCCAATTCCATCTCAAAATATCTCGGCCAAGTTGACATGTAATAACACATCCCCACCATCTCTCCGCCATGTTCACGGCATCTCATTGCAGACACCCCATGTGATCCAATTCCATATCCACGCCATCCCCGTGCTAGGGATACGCCATCATTTCCAAAATATCGAAATTTTAAACATCGATGTTCAAAATTAAAACCTGGATGTTAATAATTCAACTACAATAACAATGGTGATCTTTACAATAGTGTTCGCGCAAGGCAAAATTTAATATAACAGTTGCCGCGTTATTAATTTACAATTGGATTTAACTGACCAAACGTACAATTTTTAACAACATATAACAAATCTCAGCCTCGAGACTGAACGATCACATCATGGCTAGGGGATCGGAGGTTCCTGAATTCGTCGTCGAATGAAAGGGGAAGAATGGGCCTACTGCGCATGCGTTGACGCTTCTCCGCGTGCGAAGTAAAAGGGAAGGCGTTCGAAATACCAGGGCAGCGGGATTGAGAAGTATGTTCTTCGATGAAAGAACAGCGTCCGCTTCGTTAAAACATATGAATTGGCATTTATTTCGTATTTTAACTTTTTATTGAATATGATTATCTAATTTTAGTGTATATGTATATGTATATATATTTAAAAAAACATCGCGAACAAAACCTGGATGTTAAAAAACCTGCTTTAATAAGCCAATATTTCAACCACCGATGTTTCTATAAAAACAACGAAGTTTCGAAAACCCGGCCGTCGACGCGGCGTCGCTGCCCCGAGCGAGTGGCGGCGCGTGCGCTCTGGTGGCGCAGAAAATCGCGGCGACGCAGCGCCCTCTGGGGCCAAGCCAAGCGCGAGCGGCCGGCGCCAGCGCAGGCGCCGGAGCCAGAGGTGGCGCTCCGCGAGTATGCGACGCCGCACGACTTTCAGAAATGCTTCGCTCGGTCGACCGCATCCAATAAATATTCAAAGGAAATGAACAGAAGTCTTCATTCGCTCTCTTGTTACTCTCAATACGCAGAAGACTTCATTCGGTTCCAATCTCCTAAAACATGAGGGAGGAGGAGAAGGCAGCTACATTTTTGGGCCACTAAAGGGACCCCTATTCCATTGATTTTTTTATTTACAAATTACGTGTTTTACTAGTAAATAAACAAAAATTAATGTAAGAAGAAATGAATAACTTTAAAAATAAATACAATTGGTTTCATGTTGAACTATTTATAGGAAGTCAGATGGTTTGGTGACCTTCTTCCCTAGGTCGTCGTATATCGATTTTCCAAAGTGTCGGCTTCCAAAAAGTAGAAAATCAGTAATTAATCACATTTTCGGAAATGATTCGAGTAAGGATACGGGACTTCCAGGGGAGCCCCAACGCCCCCCTCCCTTGCCTTTGTTTGTTGCATGGTTATTACATCTTCATATTAAATTATTTATTATTATTATTATTATTATTATTATTATTATTATTATTATTATTCAGTCAATTAAGATTTTAAACGATAACTTAATATGAACACGCACGGTTTTCGACAAGAACATAAACATAGACTACTCTTGCGATACACAAGACATAAGAAAACCAATCACTTTATAACATGGAGAAGCTGTAAAGAACTAATGCACTTTTATAAAAAAAATGCACGGTTTAACTCCAGAAGATTCTCCGTACTTTGCGTAATAGAAAAGTATTTCCAATATGATGGAATTAAAATGAGGGTCCATTCTGGTAAATAAATCTTTTGCTGAGAATATCCTAAAAATTAGAAATACAGCGTATTCGTTCTTGTTTATCAGCATCGACCCGAACTCTCAAGTCTTTGATTCATCCTACGTCCAATGGCTTTCACTCGTCCACTAGTGCTGTTGATTCTCGCAATCCCAGAATAGCAAGCGCTGCATCATGCTGAGTCCGCACAACGCTAAATGGGGGCAAAAAGTTTAAGAGGTAAAAACGGCAGAGAGAGCTAGGCTAAGTATCAGTTGGTCACGCAAGGCGTTTAAATCCAACAAAACTTTCCTTGAGGTAAAACGCAATTCTTTTCTGATTCTACATAATTTGTTTTGCATTGCCTAGTAGCATTATTTAGCAAAAAAAAAATTGCAGTGTTCCTATTGCAAACCACCCATCTTGCAGAATCTATTAGCTTCAATTCTTAGCACCACACTACATCGTGACGTTAGCTTTAGCAAGCTTGCAACTTCTTTTTCAGCCATGTTTTCTACGATGCACAACGATTTATTAGTTATTACTAACCATGAAGAGTGCAGAATATTATATTTACATGTAAAAAGTTCTTTAGTCATGTAAAAAGATGAAAATCTCCAAAAGAGTCCACGATCGCTTGCATACGACCAATTGCAAACAGTTGCAGTGTCAAATCTCGAAAGAATCAAAATTAGGGGAACATTTTTATTCACTCCAGTTTCATAAACAAATCTAAATAATGTATAAATCTTCATTGCACAGAGACGCATCTGAACTATAAGTACTTTTTGTTCCTGCTAATTTCAATCTAAATGCATATTCGCCTCTTTCGTTTTTCAAAATAAACTTCGGAAAATGTGAATTAAAAACTGCCTGAGACATATCGTGAAACCAATAATGTCCAGGTATTAACGAGAAGCAAACACAAACAAACCTTAAATAATTTGTCGACGTTCGCAACGCAGTGTTTAGAGTTGGTTTCGCAACTTGTAAACATTGGCGTGCGAAATCCGTTCATTAGGTCGGGAGGATATGACACACGAATCAAAGATAGTTACTTTTCTTAGCTAGGAAAATAACTCTTCGAAACACGCGAAAGCCTCATAATAAATCTGTTTCTGAATTAGTACCACATTTCAAGACCTGCAAACGTACTGAGAGGATGAGTCATCTGCCGTAAATTGAAAACGAACACATCAGCTGCCAGGTTGCGAAGCAATGCATGTATAATTGCAACATGTCACGCATCATTTCAGACACCAACTTTAACTTTACCTTTAGCTTAGGGCAAGGGCATTGCAGGTGACATACGATCTATTAAAAGACTAAGGACTATGTAGCAATTAATGTTATACTTAATGAAATAAAACATTTTTGTAATAAGAATAAAAATGAAAAATGGTTATATTTTCTTTCTTTCTCGTACTAGATTAAAGCTCTTAGAAATAAAAAAATCTTAAATTTGCCAAATATCACACACAGTATAAAATTTCTTTCTGAAATGTCCCCACTATGATTTTTAACAACATATTTGAGAATTATCACGTTCCAGTATTGTTTATCGATTTAAAAAACTAGAATCTAATGCTAGAGAAAATTTTGTAGCTAGTTTATTAGATTAGGAATGCGGATTTTTTTCAAATCCTTTCTTTCTAAAGGTCATTTCAAATTCTTTCCAGGGATTGAATTCTGTACGGAAGTTTGTACATGGTTGCCGACGTGTTTATGAGTTGTGTGTGAGAAAACGCACACTAACACTATCGTTAGCCACAAAATCCGCCTGAGTTGGCCCCATTTTTTGGGAGTAAAAATGTGTCAGGGCCAACAGCGTTGAAGTCTTGGGATGACTGAGATATCCAGATGAAAAAGAGTAAAACTTAACTTGAAATTCTAGACATGTAAAAAGCAAAATCAAAAATTATCATCATCAACAACAGAAGCAATAGTTATCATTATTGTATCTTTCCTTTATTTCTACATGCACAAACAATGAATCTAGTACGACATATTTTTTCAGAAGTTCTTTTCCCTTCCATTCATAGTCTGTTAAGCTCTCTCAATGAGACGTTCCTCCATCTGGCAACCATACATTTAAATCAGTGTTTTTGGTATTGGGCCTTGGAAATTTCCGGACGGTTTCATCATCGGTCGTCAGCGCTGGGCTAGATGAATCACTATTGGATTTGTTAGAAGCTGCCCTCCGAATTTCGAAACCATTGCTCCATTGAATTAATTGAAGCTCCTCAAATTGGTTTTATCTTCTTCATTTTTGTAGCCGAGGGATCTAGATGTACAACTGAACAATACAATTGTTGCATTGCTTGAAGGTCACGTGATTTTGAAGGAGACAGATTTTTAAGGTCGCCGAAGATATGACACAGGTATTTCAACTTTTTTATCTTCCACTTACTTTATCAAATTTTTAAGTATGGAGGAAGGGATTGCACAAGACTTCCACTTGACTACAGAAAACGACAATTTGGTGTACGGCGTGGATAATGATAAGAACAAAAAGGAAATTTTTTTTCTTCGTGTTTCACCCACCTTGTTTTGCAAAGCAGGTAGTACAGGTAACGCGTAACACACACCTAACATTCTCGTATTTTCACAAGATTGAAGTAAACTTCTCTGCATTGGATAGATTACCTCACAAATGAAACAGCCTTGCTATTTGAAGAGTTCAGATTTAATCGATTATTCGGCTTTTTCGTTTGACATGTAAAGATCATACAATTTCATAAGAATCAGTTAATAAAGAATATACTTTTGCAAATACTTTCAAGTATACGGAAATATTACCACACCCAAACATGACGCATGGCATTGTAGAATAATATAAAATATTGAGTACGACACAGTTTCTCAATTTTGCATGTTCTCTGTCAAAATCAAAGGTGTGTCGCTAAATATCTTTTATACGTAACATGTAGACTTTCTGTAAATTATTTTTTCTCCACGTTGTCCTACCCCACGCTAAATATTCTCAATATTGACCAGCAAAACGCTCAATCTGCCCATACCGCGGAAAATTGTGCAACGCAAAGTAGGCATCTAAACACTAACAGCAATACTACACATTACATTTTCATCCTCTGAAATGAAGTACGCATTAAATACTAAAAGGAAGTATACTGGTATTGCGATGATTTGTCGTTGGCATTCCACATTAAATAATTTGAGGCGTTGTCTTTCGCAACAAAATTGTTTATTGAAATAGCAGCTCTCGATGGCTTAGTCATCAGTTTCCTGCAGTTTGGAAGCCATAAAACGAGCACGTAGGTTACTTTTTAACATGCTTAATTTTACTGTTAGGTAAATAGAATAAAGACGGTATTGCGTACTGAAAAATGAGATCGAGTGTTTGTGCAGTTTTCGAAATTTGATATTCTAGGAAACTTGTATTAATTAGGGACTCAAACACCACGATCAAACATTGCATATACTTCATATAAATCAATCAAAAGAGGGCAGTATGAACAGTTCATCCACTGAGCTTTCTGACGTTAGCGAACACTTCGAAAGGAAGTTTCGGAACTACGTTTCGTAGCTCGCGGTGACCAGAGCGCGAATTACGACAGGAAGAACCCAGGGCAGGGCGCGGCGCGGCTACGGGATTTCGCGCGTTGCCATCCCGACCGCAGAGGGGGAGAGGGGATGGAAGGGAGAGGGGGAAGCGGGGAAACAGCGGAGGAGCGACGGGCACCGGATGCGACGCGCGACGCCGGAAGTTGAACCCGGAACGCGGGAAACCGCGCAGCGGGCAGCGCGGCCCAGCCACGAGGCAAAAGAGTGGGGAAGGAAAAAGCTGGGGAGGGGGAGGGGGCAACCAGTCCACGGCCGACACGATTGCTTCACCGGCTCGCGGCCTTCTTTTCAGACTGCTTCCGTTTCCCGACAGCCGCGTTCGCGTGGCAGTTGAGTACAGGCAGCAGACTGCTCCGCTCGGCACAGGTCGTGGAGGATACATCGCTTCGCCGAGGTTCGATTGCGATGTTACATAACGAGGGTTACATCACGCTGCGCACAAATGGTCTTTTAAGTACCACACTGAGGATGAATTATTTAATCGATTAAAAATATCTAGTTCACATATGAAGAACTAGCTTGAAAGAAGTTAGCAATTAGGTCATTTTTTTTCCACAAGTTTTTCCCTCATAGTTGTGAAAAACGATACATTTAACGGTTGAATAAAGGAATAAAAAATTAAAACAATTTGATTCTTCAAACCATGTGTAAATGCCAATAGAAAGTTCAGAAACACCAGCAAACAAACCCAATGAAATGTAGAAGAATACCGAATGGAATTTTTACTGCGAAGACAATCAAACGTTTACCGGCAGTGAAACAAATGTTGAAGGTAAAAGTATAGTAGAAGCAGTTCTAAAAATGACTACTCTGTGCAGCTTCAAGTCCAAAAAAAAGACGAAAAGAGGTTTTCCGAACAGCTCTTCTGCATTGCAGCAACATCTTTCCGCATCAAATGGCGTGAAGTTGAAACGACGTGAACCTGACCGTGACTCCGTTGAGGCACAACTTTGGAGGCCTGGGTCAGTGCGGCTGCCGAAACACGAAAAAGTCAAGGTTGGTTTTGCGACATGTGGAGAATTTCCACGAAACCACGGTCACATGGGACAGTCGCAGTTCTTCTTTGAATTCTGGGAAGTCTTCGTTTATTTCCAAGGGGATTTCACGTCCAGTCGTGTACTTTGCGTCATGCACATCCAACCACCCCACTGCGGTTAGAAGGGAGCATCCGAAAGGGCCCGAGAGAAACGAGAGGGCCCGAGAGAAACGAGAGGGCCCGAGAGAAACGAGAAGGACCAGAGAAACGAGAGACCCGAGAGAAACAGAGGACCCGAGAGAACGAGAGGACCCGAGAGAAACGAGAGGACCGGGAGAGAGAAACGAGAGGACCCGAGAGAAACGAGAGGACCCGAGAGAAGAAACGAAGGACCCGAGAGAAGCGTCACAAGAACGGAAAGGAAGAAAGACGCAGAGAGACGGGCCTACAAAAGTCGACGGCCATGACCGCAGATTTTATTCTAAAGAGGGGCGCGACAAGTGGAATGCAGAAAACGGGCATGTGATGCCCATCTCTGTATATGCTGCAAAGAGGAGTGATTGGATCGAAATTTACTGCGCCACTGGCTGTTGCAGAAAGTAAAACAATGAACTCGGCGAGGAAAGAGCAGGTGGATAGAGTGGGATTTGGGGAACGGCATGGTTGCAAAAAGAACGTAGCAAGGTAGTGTTAGAACTCCTTCCGAAATAAAAAAAATCCCATGTAATTGTTGCTTTTGAGACCTTGATCCGATTTTTCGTCCAGTTTCCTAGACACATCACTGACCAAATGCACAGACATCCGTCTGCTTTGTTTGTGAACATTAATGTAGCTTCACTATGCGCACGGTGTTGTGAGCCTTTTGCTACGAGCAGAAAAAAACGAGTGTATAATATTTTGCAGGATACAATAAAATAAAATTTCTTTAGTTCGTTTCCTACGCAAATACATTTTCTATTTCCCGGAGGCGAAAATGTTTACTTTTCATGTTGCCAAAACTCCTTAATACCTTTTATAATACTCAATCCAGTACTTGAGGTCTTGCCTGCGTTAATGTGGATTTGGTGAGTAGCTATACCGCACGAAAAATTGCGAGTGGATTACCCACTAGGAATTTCGGGTTAGAAAAAAGTACAAAGTTTCTCGAAAATGGGTCGACTTAAACCGTATATGCGATCAACTATGTTGCAAGATGGACTCAACAGTATCGCCATTTTATTTTTCATAGCAACATGACTGACAAAATCGATTTGCAACGAGGTTATGCCAAAGCTCAGTATAAAATGCAAAGCACAGCACTATTTTACATTGCAAAAAATGAACTTTTCTATAGGTACGTCAAATACAATTCGATTACAATTTCATGATAACATAACAATTTTAAAAAATCCCATCATGTACATTTTTGGTGGGCGGCCAATGGGCAGGAAGGACCCCCACCCGGATCAGCTACCACTTGATAATTGCCAGCCCTGCTGTTAGGTATTGTAAAAGAAAAGGGTGAGGATACTGGAAGCAAAGAAAACGCGCGAACACTGCGCTTCCTTTCTATACTTATACACAGTTTTTTGTCGATAAATAAAAAAGGACAAATACATGTTCTTTTAGCAGGTGACATTTTTAAGGAATATTTTTCTAAATTTAGTTGTAAAAAAAATGTATCTTCCTATCACCAAGAGTTAGTTTTGACTGATTCACTACGAAGACGAGTCCGCACATTCGGATTCGGCAAGCAGCCAGTTGTTGCGGCTGGTGTGGACGAGGTTGCTAGCGATTTTCCGACCGTCGAACATTCAGTATCTCCTATCACCGCGTGCCATTCTTTTGGACACATCAAAGAAGAACACAACTGCTGGGGAATGAGCGAGCAGCAGCTCGCTGCTCGGGAAGATGCTGAATGTGTGAACCGCCTTTTAAATCGTTTGTGGGCTGCAATAGTGCACAACTCAGAAAAAAAATCATGTGTTCGATGAATGAGTTTGAATTTTTCACCTTGTATATTAATGCATCTTTCCTGCAACATACTTCTGCCATTTACTGTTGGGATACTGTTACTAAGATACGCTTACTGCTGAAAGGTAGATAATACGCCATTTTGGAGAGTAACTCAAAATATCTTTTTAGTTCTGCCACTATTGCAGCCGACGAGCTAATTGTCCAATGATCAATTATTATTAGTGATTCAGGACACTTTAACTATTAAACCAATAGCTACGTAAGTGTAGGCATGTTTTCGCTCGGAGGTAGCAGTGGTCTGAGAGAATGAAAGGAAAGAAAGATCGCGCCGGTCTGTGGCCCATTTGTTAAGGTACTATTCCGGCATTCTCCTGTAGTTATTGGAGAAGCCACGAAAACTATCTGATCAGAGCAGACGACCGCCAGAATTCTCCTACAGACAGCAACTGAAATCGACCGCGCTGACAAACTAGTGCCGAAAATCCTGCCACCGTGTAGCGTGGAATCCTACAACCTCCCGTCAAGAGACTGCATTTCATGAGCTGGGACACCTCTCCTGTCGAATTGTTCAACTAAAGGAGCTCCCTGGGAGGAAAATACCGGCGGGGGCCAGTGGGACGGGCGGAGGGGGAGGGGAGTAGCAGCGTTAGCAGTTAAAGCGCGGAGCAAACAGCAATGCCGCGACCTCCGCGCATGTGGCTGCTGACGCCCCGTTTCGCAGGCGAGGACGCGCGTCGCGCTTTAGTTACGGCCAGCGGCACGAACATCGGCGCCCTCGCCCGCTGCCCTGCCCTTCACCTCGACCTACCGCGCGGGCAGCACACGAGCGACGCGACGGACGGGACGTTGGTACTCCGCACACTTATGTTTGGACTCCTCCTTCGAACACGCATCACGGCCTTGTAAAGAAACGCAATTGAATTGTGTGACACGAGCGGTGTTGGTCAGTATAAGAAAATAAAGCAAATGCCAGTATCGTCAAAGCCGAATACTCCATGCTTTGTTCAAATATTTAGTATGTTCTTACAAACATATATAACATTATTTATTCATTCATCCCATACCACAACTGACAAGTTTCTACATTTGAATGAAAGAATCAAAGCTTTATGTGATATCATGAAGGATTGAATGATATGATGTCTAGTGACTATGAATGTATTGATATGAATGATGAGTGCCCAGGAAACAGAAGAACTGTACATTAAATATACACTGATTTTAACTAGCGCATAGGATTTAAAGTACAAATCTATCAAGCTCTCTTAAATGCACTAGTTGCATTAAACAATGTACAATGTGTACCGTGTACAATACGTTAATATACGTACATGAAATGTAATGACATTTCTGAGTGTATGATATCAATAAACGCAAACAATACACCATTCTTTTAAGCTATTCTTTCGCGTGAAACCAAACGGTATTGACCGTCACTTTTCTCAAGGCCTTCACAAATCGTATGAGTACGTTGTATGAGTAATGTTATTCCATGTTATACGACTCAGAGCACAAAGCACTTATCTTCATTCCACACCGATAAATAATTCTAGGAAACTTGAGCTCTCCATGTCCTAGTTGTTGACGCATGATGAGGAAACAGAATGAAGTAAGGATGCCCGTGACATTCTGTGTAATGAGAAATTTTACAATCCTCATTTCAACGTAGGTGAAAAAGCACGTGCCTAATAGCACTATATATCTTTGAACGTGAGAAAACGCGACATTCCTACGCGTCTAACATGAGTAAGCATCAAAATGGCCGCCTCAAAAACGTGCCTCAAACCAGTACGTTGCAAATTCGTCTGCAAAGCTGAGTGATTCTCTTCCATTTGGTTAAGGCAGGATAAAGTACATTCAGTTTCATGTATATAAGTACATCAATCTACACTAGACTTAAAGATCTGACAGTGCATGTTAATCCTAGTACGAGATTTGGTCTACACCAAGCCAGTCGCATGCAAGGCTCTAGGAGACTATAGCTGCCGTAAATCTCTTTACCGTGAAAGCCCGTCTAAAACAGTCCGGCAAATGAACCCCCGCCCTCCGACGTTAACGATCACTCATCCGCTCCGTCTTAAACTTCGACACACCATAAAAACAATTCCTGGAGACTCCTACACCCAATTACCTGAAATGTCATTTTGAAATATAGCCACGAAGAGAAAAAAACATTTAATTCCAGGGATAATCATTTCTCTGCTACATAGAGATTCACAGCGGCTTTGAAAAATTCCTCAACAAAACGAAAACTTTCATCCACTTGCCAACGCTTTTCAACGAAATTGAAGTTTCGTTCTAAATTCGAGAACAAAAAACGCAGAAATAAGAAATAAAAAAGAACGTTGAAAGTGTGCGAGATCTGGACTTCTTCAGAGTTCATGGGCTCGGAAAACGTCGATACCCCTCGCGTTGGCCCGTCAGAAAATATATCTCGGTTATCCCGTGAGGCAGAACGTGCACGGTCCTCAGGCCGAACGGCGCGTGGGCGTCGAGACCACGCTGTACGCGGAAAGAGAAGAGGACGTGAACAAGTCGACTGAAGGAAAGACAAGAGAAAAACTGAACCGCAAAACTATTCTACTTGGATAAATGTGAAGCACGTGGTGAGGATATTAAGAAATACAGAAATATTAAAGAGACATTGGAAGTTTAGCCCAATTCCAGTGCACATGGATAACACGCCAGTTGTGATAACGGGATAAGAAAAGCGTTAAAATATCTACAGGAGAACTGATACGAGTAGTAATATAAGTTAGGCTCCGCAAAAAACCATCAGAGAACGAAATAAGCTGATAATTGCCTGAATGAATGATTTTGGAGCGAGAGGTGGGTCAGGAAGTCAATTCGAATTCATGAGCAACAGCATGGAATGTTGAATGTTTTGATAAAAATTCAAAGGGTAGATTATTAATTAAGTAAGAATAACAAGTCCGTGGAAAATACATATTATACAATATTAACATAATAGCTAATGCTCAACATTACAATTGAAAAGTGAGCAGCGACATCGGCTGAACGAGCGACGGACATGGCATTAAATGAACGAGAAATCAAAATATTAAATCCCTTATCTGTCAGCCGAATACAAGTCTACACTGCAATCACCTCTCCGCCAACACAGACGCGATTCTCCGGGCCAGCGACTGCACTGGAGAGCCACCCGAAGCTGCTTCTGGGGGTGGAAACGTGGCATGGAAAGTAGCTGCTGCAGCACGTTCAGGTGTTACAGATGTGCGAGGAGGAACGTCGAAACTTCGAAAAATAAACTCCTAATACAATTTAGAGTATATTTTGCTCAATAAACTACTTGGATAATCCAAATGGTTAAGCCCCTATGAGCCCTCAAAAATTGTTTTGAAAAAATGCTTTCTTGGCAATTTTTTTTTTATTCTAAAAGCAGAGAAACACTCTAGAAACATGAAATTGTTTATTATTTACAAAATGAATATACTTGTTCAAAAAAAATACCCCCCCCCAAAAAAAACAGTCGAATTGTGTAAATTGGGTACTTTTTTATTTCTCCATTAGTTTTTCTTTCAGAACAAATATACAAATTTATTTTGTAAATAATAAACAATGTACATGGTTTTAGTGTGTTTCTATGCTTCAATGCAAATTTTTGTCTAGCAGGCATTTTGTCAAACCAACCTCTAAGTACTTATTGCGGCTTAACCATTCGGAATATCCAAGTAGTTTATTAGACAAGATATGCTCTAAATTGTCTTAAGAGCTTATTTGCGAAGTTTCGATATTTCCTCACCGGACCACCCCATACACTAGTAAGGGGATTGTTGCTGTGGAGCGGCGCGCGGCGGCGGCTGCGGCTGCGAGCGTGCAGCCGCCACGAGGTGAATGCGAGGAAGGTAAGGAATTGGGTGGGAAGGGAGGGGAGCGGCGGAAGCGAAGCCCACTTCGAGCCCCGGCCGGGCCACCACCACCGCGAGGAGGTCGACGACATCGGTCGATTCCGCCAGCCGCCGCAGCGAGCGCACCGCGCCGCGCCGGCCGGCCGTGCCGCACAGTGATCTCGCTCGGGCCAAAAGAATGTTCTAGACGGAATTCGTTTTAGATATTTCAATCACTATTATTTTTTTTTTAAATTAACCAGATCAGTGGAATTACCACTTTCCAGGTGAGTATTAGTTTTTATGAATCAATTCAAATCCATAGTGGCTCGAAGTTCCAAGCAACTGTAAATTAGCGTACGTCATAAAAATTATTGAAAATGATGTGTCAAATAAGGAACGAATTGTATAGAACGAGCTGGGTCGGGGCGGTCTAATAGTGGTCTCGCTCGGGTCCAAATGTTCTAGATGGAATCCGGTTTACATATTTCAATCAGGATTGTAAAAATCGAAAAGGAAGCGACAACTAAGAAACGAGATATGTATAATTTGTCTACAACACGGGCTGTGCGTCACTGACTCGAGTAGCGAGAGTCTGGCTCGGGCCATAAGAATGTTCCAGGTGAATTTGTATCTAGGAATCCGTTATAGATATTTCATTAAGTATTGTCAAAATCCAGAATGAAAACAGTACACATATCAATCATGCTTCCTATTTTGTAGAGGCTCAAGGAAAGTGGCATAAACTCTGTCTTTACACAAAACTGTTTAACCCTCAGCGATGCCGTTTATTTTGCGCCTTATTTTATATTATATAATATTTTTTAATATACCGGCTGTTTTGCCAACTATCTTTACAAACACTTTAATTCTGAAGACATACTAACTCCTTTACATATTTATTTTCTTGAAATGCAAAAATGTCTATTTTTTATATGTGCAAGTTTCCTGGTGCACCGATATATATCCGCAGTGAAATACACGTAGTTGGGCACAATATGTTATGAGTAGATGATAAACCCGCAATGACCTTAATGTATCATTCAGTGATTTGTACACTTGAATAAAAAAAAATCAGTACCGCTGTCTAAAAAGCAGTGTATTACTCACGTGATTTAATTTTGCGCGTGAATTGCGTCACTTGGCCTAATAACCGCTACCTTTTCTACTCGCAGAATAAAATGTTTCTTGCCACTCGTTTCATAAATAACTATTATTTACCTTAAAACATTACTAATTCATTTTTATTTAATATTGGGTAATAACAATATAACAAAATGTTACAACCCCCCTTGTGCACTCGTATACTGAGTTGCCACGTAGCCCATCTGAGACCACTGTGGATTGCCCTGCACGTGGACGGCTACTGTGGAGTCGACGCGCTGCACCCATTTGCTCGCCCCGCCCCGCTCTCATTCTCCCATGGGAGAGCTCCGTTACACAGCAGCACCCGACGCACAAAACGGACGGTTGCCGTCGCCTTAAGGGTGGTAATTACATTCGGGCCCATGCGTAAACAGACAAGATATTCCCTAACATCTTATTTGGAACGCACACTTTGCACTGATCAGGAATCGCAAACAAGTGAAGAGGTCAAGGCAAGAACATGTTAGCTCAGAGATTAACAAAACAAGTTAGCAGGTATCACAAGTTTAACAATCAACCCAGTCTGTTAACTCACAGAACTTAGATATTCCATTTTGGTAATAACTAGGTCAAACTTGCGTAGAGAAGTTATCTGCATTTATCCACCACCACGCTGCCCTGTGCGCAAATACACCGACAAATAAATAAACAAGAGCGCTGCCAATACAATTCTCGGTACTGCAAATGCACCCCCTGACACTACTTCCTTCGTGAAACACTTCCAGCTCATGAATAGGTAAATTAACAGTTGTAGCTCCACACGATAAACACTAAAGGATCAGTTATCGAGGTACTACAACAGGTTAAGATCACCATATGATTTATTGTGTTGTCATCCGCGTGTGTTGAATGTTTGATGGTATCGTTGCTTCGATGATACTTCAGTTCATGATATATTGTTACGTTGGATGGATTACGAACCACAAAATGTCATTATGTTCAGTTCAGTTTACGACTTTGATGATTCGTCAATTTATTAACCACAAAATAGACTATCTTCTTCAGTCAATTAGAGTTTCATGACTCGTGTCTTGTAAATTTGATAATTGGTCACTTCAAGCGTTCAGTAAATTTACGGAATACAAAATGGACTATTACGTTCACTGGAATGATGTGCACACAGATGTCTTTAACAATAAAGACTGTAACGGCTACGGTATGTAATAAAAGATTAATCAATCAAAACAACTCGTGCCGCATTGTATCTCAACAAAGTTGCAACTAGAAATAGCGAAAGGTGCTAAATGAACTTTATTTGATATCTCAAATAGCGAATCGGTCCGCTTGCGAAGGTGTACGACAAGGCAGAAGTAGATTCAAAGATTAGATTGATTATATTCCGGGTGCTTAAATTAGTCCCGTAAGTGTAGTACACATTTTTCACATAGTGAGATCCGTCACCGACATTTCGTTTTGCGGGTTTTCCTCATCTACGTATTCCCACTAGCGGGGTACTGACCCAGACGGGAACAGCTCTACGCTCCCGTCTGGTCTCCTGTCGTGTGTGGTTGTATATACTGAGATTGTTCCAACTACCCGTGGCACGTATCAGCTGTTGACGGATTCATCCAATCGGGTGCTTTAACGTCACTATAGTGACGTCACTGCGGTGACGTTCAGGCTCCCGATTGGATGAAACTATCAACAGCTAATACATGCCAGGGGTATAATTGGAGAAATTGCAGTATAATGCATGTAAGTGTGTAAGTAATGGGCGAGAATAGGGCCAGGAAGAGGAAGGAAAGAGCTGGGGCAGTCAGTGGTCCGTTTGTTAGGGGGGCTGCTCCGGCATTTGCCTAGTTTTAATTGGAGAAACCACGGAAAATTACTAGTAATCAGAGCAGCCAGCTGCTAGACTTGTCCTCTAGGCAGAGACTGACTACGACTTAGCGCTCCAGCTAGTCTCGAAAATCCTGACACAATCGGATTCTTAAAGACTCTATGACCTCCCAGTGAGAGGCACTGTAGTGGCATCAGTTGATGACTGCTAAGGCGGTCATAGAATTGACGAATTTATACACTGTATTTAATTTCCTCTGCGGAAGCCCTCAATTACGCTCTATAATTTCTTCATTGGAATATGGTGATACTGATATATTGGACACAAACTGTGTCGTTTCAAAATATGTAGAAAGTCATTGAAAGAAAAGAGAGAAAGAGACACATAGGTTGAACTCTGTACCAAGAAGTATTGAAGGTAGGACTGCGTTAAAAGCGATAATTTCACTCAGAAAATTCTTATTTTCTTTACTTGGAACAAATACTTTTTGCGAGAATCTGTTCAGTATGGTCAAAGTACATTAACAAGGGGAGACATTTCAAATTTTAGCGTTAACGGTGGGGCAAATGATGAAAGATATTCAATACAAAAAGAGTTTTAAAGAATTTAAACTGGCAGTTAAAGACACCTATATTGACCACAGAGCAAAATCATCCAATAAATATGAATGATAGTGAGATATTTTTAGGATAAGCTTGATACCGATCAAACAGTTACTTATCAAACCCAATATGTCACAATGTATAATTAAAATAATATTACGATGTTTTTTTTCATTCGCGAGAGTTTTTCACTAATGTTTGCGCACAAATGAAGTACTTGTTAGCCTAACACATATCGTATTGCAGAACCCACCTACAAAATAGTTTACATTGGTTGGCCTCTTGTTCCTTAAATAAGCATTCAGATTAATCAAAAATTAATGTTGTGTGGTACATTATATGTTTTTTTCTTTTAAGAAGACGAGGCAACACCATTTACGAATGTATTACGTCGGGGAGCAGTCTTACATATGCTCTGTATTTGAGAGTGTGGTGGGAATCATGAGGTATTGCGTAATCAGGTTCACACAGTCTACACTGCTTAAATGGGAGTCTCACGTCACTATTAACTCGAGCCATATGGTCGATGCCTATTGTTTGTCGGCATTAATGAATACATACTCATATTCGTCGCCACACTTTTAGACAGAGAGTATATATGTATGCTTTTAGATGTATTTCACACGTGTTCCAGTATTTGAACTTCCTATTGTCAAGGTGACGTAGTGAGTAACGCTGTGACGTGCCTTATTACCGTCGACGTATCGAGATAAGTTTTGTTGGGTCTTTTCGCAGCGTAACGTTTATGTACATTATTGCAACTGTCTCTGAAAAGATATATTATGCAATGTTGATTTTGAATTGCAAATTACAGAAGGTTGAGATACTTTCTAAAAAATCAAAACCATACGAGTTCATACAACAGATTATGGTACTATGATGTAATATTGATTTAAATTTTCATACCATCAATCGTTCTTCTCCCCCATAAGTCGCATATAGTTTTTACTGTTATTTAATTAAATAAATCAAATCAAAAAACATTGAGCGACAGTGATATGGATACTTTTTCTAGACTGGACTAGGACATAATTAATAAAAATATTTCATTAACGGATTATACATGTAACATGCACGTCGAACAGAAATGCCCAACCACGTCTATTCTTAACGTAAAATGATATCCAATGCTTAATACTCCAGACATACAATGCACTACATTCAATATTCGAATTAGCATGTTCTCGATTACATGCGAATGATTAATATGAGCCTCAGAAAACGTAGTTCTTTTTAAAACAAGACGTATAAAGAACAATACTAGATAGAAATATTATGTAATATTAAATAAGGTACCACACTAAAGTATTTTCTTTCCCAAAATCACATGTTCTTTTAAAAGTCTGCTAAAGGATCTTATCCTGTGTTCCTTTCTTGTACGAGAACATCCGGATTGCTTCAAAGTGGAAGTTAATTACTTAAGATGCGAAAGGCTGGGGACAGTTTGTGTCTTGTCTCGCAGAAAGTCCTTCGTGAACAGGTTTCAAACGCCGCAAGACTATTACGAAACATTTTTCACATCCGTCCTCACACCGCCACAGACGTGAATGGCGATTGGTGGCTTTCAGAGAGAAAGATTTTGGTCTTCATAGAGCCAAATAAGCGAAAAAATATTGTAAACAGAGGGCATCCAAAAGGGATATACAACTGTTTTATTTGTACTTTTTTAATTAGTAAAGGAGTTTACTTTAACCACATTACACCTTACAAGCTGGTTGCAAGTCAAACAATTTCTCTCTAAATGCACATTCACTTTCCTTAAAGGAAGTTCTGTTAGAACTTGGATAGAAATGAACGGTAAACATTTGGTTCACCTCTACCGAAATCTCTCCCTTGTGCTTTGTAGAAATATTCTTGTTATTCTATCTGACTGGTATAAGAATCACAGAATTTGATTTTTACAGGTTAAAATATCTGCATTTCTTAATGTCTTGTTCAAAAGTGTTTTAATTGTGCAATAAATGGAATATGTTTCAAACGGGAATAACAAATAATTATACATAATTAATTCGTACTTTTATTTCGCTGACTTTCACGACAATATATGCTGGTAATAATCTCACTCCCGCATTCAATTCGAAAGGATTTTACTTTAAAATCCAGTGGCTACGAACGAGCCACTATTCTCCGACGGCTGGACAGGCGAGTAGCCACAGGCACATGAGCTTTGTGAGTTTGAAAGAATAAAAAGGAAGCAAACTCTACGATGTCGTAAAGAACTTTATGACACCGCTGCGATACCTCTGAAAAAGGATCGTACGCGAGCATGAACATTTCGCTTGCAGTTGGAAAAAACGACGTTGTACTACTCATTGCAAAGACTTTTGCCTTCGAGAACTTCAGGAGGGCCAACGTATTCCTGAATAAAAATACAAACGACGTTGTATTACCCATTGCAAAGACTTTTGCCTTCCAAAACTTCAGGAGGGCCAACGCATTCCTGAATAAAAATACAAGCATATTTACTTG
This sequence comes from Gryllus bimaculatus, assembly GCA_017312745.1. NCBI lineage: Eukaryota > Metazoa > Arthropoda > Insecta > Orthoptera > Gryllidae > Gryllus > Gryllus bimaculatus. The sequence continues at coordinate 3,337,994 of BOPP01000002.1, read as the reverse complement.
AAACTTTCAGTGTGAAATAAATACATACATTAAGGATACAAGATGTTTTGTGACTAAGAGAAACTATCGTATTTCCTCCTTACTAGAAGTCAAAGATGAAACTACGTCAATACTACACTTGAATTTTTGAATGGGAAGATATTCTACGTGTTGTGCTATTTAGTTACACCAGGTAGGTAGATTATATGAAAAACTACCAGAAAGGAAGTCTAAAATGATGAGGGGGCTTCCTGCCGCTTTTAACGGTGAAGTGTTCTTTTAACAAATAACTGCTCTCCAGTAACCCTCCTCTACCACACGGAAGAGAGAGAGAGAAATTCCTGACAAGAAGACCTTGTTAAAAACATTGCATTACTAATGGGATGTCCTATTCTCCAATGAGAATATGAAATAACCTGCGTCACTTTAAGTTAATTGAAATTGACTAGTTTTTTTGCAGAATGGTCAGCTTTCTTCACAACAATTTTTAAACACATTGAATTACATAATTTCCTGCACAAAATTTGTAAATTTGTCTGTCCTCATCGTACGATAATTTCTCCGGTCTAGAAGTATACGAGTATGCGTATCTGACGAGCCTCGCACATTCACCATAACTCTTTGAATTCGAGAAAAGGCACAATGCGATATCACGTGTAATAAGCAAAATCACATAGTGTTCGTTTAGGATGTAAATACCATTGACGCTGCAGAAGAAAAAACAGAGTGAAACGTTTTTTCCCAAATATGTGGATAGCGAGAATGTAATATAAAAATGAAAAGAAGAACTGTCTGATAAAATAGAATGCCGACAAAATTTGCATTTTGACTCCTTGTTGCCATGGATGAACACGGTCTCCTAATGCCAATTCTTTCATGACCTACTTTGACGACATGGAGAACACCGCGAATACGAACTCATTCGAAGGTTAAGAAAATCTAGAGGAAGTGTAAGGGTAACGAGGAAGCTGTCATGTCGCGGAGGGAATTTCTCTTCCTCAAAGTCGACTGCCATCCCAGGAAGGTCTCGTTCCACCCACGCGGTGAGAAGCCGCGGCGATGCGTGTCCCTGCCAGAAGAGCCGACTGCAATCCGGTTCGCACCAGTTGTCAGGTGCAGTTCCGAGAACGGGAGTTAAGCGGGCGGCAGCCGGCCAGAGTCCCCCCTGCCCCGTCCCACCAAAAGCCCCCACCGCGCAGCGCCGCGGGCGATTGCGGGAGCACGTGGCGAGCGGCTGACCTGGATGCCACGGGCGCCGTCTGTCTTCGCCACCAACTGCCCCCCCTCTTCTCCCTCCGCGCCACCAACTGCCCCACGCCCGTCTCTCCCTCCGCGCCACACTGGCCCCCCCGCGTCTCCCCTCTCGCGCCACACTGGTCCCCTCTTCTCCCCGCGCACCACTGTCCCCCCTCTTTCTCCCTCCGCGCGCACCAACTGTCCCCCGCTCTCCGCTCGCGCCACCAACTGTCCCCCCCTCTTTCCCTCCGCGCACCAACCGCCCCCCCTCCTTCTCCCTCCGCGCCATCCCACACCAACTGCCCCCGCCACCCGTCTTCTCCTCCGGCCTCAACTCTCCCCCTCTCCTCGCGGCGTCAAGAACTGCCCTCTTCTCCTCCGCGTCACCGGAACTTCCCACCACGCCACCACTCCCACCTTCTCCCACACCGCCCACCAACTCTCCACCACGCCCCCAACTCTCACCACGCCCCAACTCCCACCTCTCCCCACCACGCCCTCCAACTCCCACCTCTCGCGCAACCACGCCCTCTCCGTATCCCCATCTCCGCCGTCCCACTGCCGCCGCTGGCGAGAGCGGGCCGCCCGCGCGGGCCCCGCGCCGCCGGCGCACCGCAACCTGCGAGGCCTTGACGCGACCCGGACCACGGCCCTCTGCCGCCGCGGAACCCGCGCGCCTCCCTCCGGGCCTCCGTGGCGCGGCACGCGGCGACGCGCACGGAGCGGACTCGGAGGGGGTGTCGATTCCAGCACGTGAAATTTGATTGTTTTATCGCATGTTGAGCAAATTGTAAAATCAGTCTGTTCACCACGTACAGGACATCGTGCTCCAATAACAATAGAAATATTTTGGAGCAGAGTTGCTCAATAAAATAAATTTTACTGAGCAACAACTTTACAAGTTTCGACAAGGTTCGAACTGAACTGAGAACCCCATAATTATTATAATGGTGGTGTCACAGCCGCTGTGAACAATTAGTTAAATACGAGTATTCGCTGTGTTGTATTAATATTGATAGAACTGGTCAAATGATACTGAATGAATTGTTTTAGGAGTCAAAATACCAGGAACACTACGATGTTTTGCCGACACCCTCTAAAAACTATTTGAATAAATTTTGACTCACTACTGAGTATGCATTCAAGATCAACTAAGTTCAACTCAAATATTTCACAATAACTTTTTCCTGTTTTTCCACTTAAATGTTTAGCATTCTACGAGGTGCGTTGTTAACTTAAGGAAGTTTCACATTAGAAATTAAGCGTCATAGAATAATTTCTTTCTTTCCTCGTTCGTCCATTTCAGACCTTCGAGTTTTAAGTTCTTTTTCCCCTCTCGGGGGCCTCTGTTACGGCACGAAACCGCGCCCCATTTCTCCACTATCTTCCCGCCATTAGGATTAAGATCACACTCAGCCTCGCAACTTCCTCTGCGCAGCAACGCAGTGAAGAAACCTCTTCAACCCAATCAATTGTGATTTTTATCACGCTCTCCATCGGGTCCGTCGCACTCCCTCGCGTCCTCTTGTCAAGGCGGAGATAGGGGCGAGGCCGTGACACACTCCTGCCGCCGAGTTGAGAATCGAGGACTCGCGGCAGTCGAGTCGATTGAAGCTCGGAGCCAGAGGTTGCGCAACTTCGCGCTGAGCGTCTCAAGCCTCGACCGCCACGGCTTTCCATAAACCACCGCTTAAAATAGACCGCAGACGCCCCGTCCCGTCCCGTCCCGCTTTGAAGTGTCGCACGTGTCTTTGGATTACACGCCTTCCGACTTGACGATGCATGTACACTTTCTTCTCTTGCGCAGTGTAATGTGCGGGAAAATGCATGCATATGAACATTTGGAAGCACACTCACCTTTTTGGGAAAAAATAAATATATGTAGTTATTAACGCAAATTGAATGGAATGCAGGGAGGAGCGTAAGAAAGACCATTGCTGAAGGAATTATTCAGAGGCCTCCTATAACTAACAGCTAATAAATTATCTCTACAGATCCAAATGTTGGCGCTGACTACAGAGATGAAACAATGTACTTTACATTACAGAATTGCATAGTAATGTTGATACACGTACTACAAACATATCATTGAATATATCACCATTTATTTTTATTCAGGATACTTTCTCTCCTAAATTAATCTTTTTTAATAAATTGATCTCAAATAAAATAAATCTGTTGAGACACTATATATAATCCGCCAGAATGACCAGAATGTTGTGTTTGCAGTCACTCGTTTGAATCATCTGACCGGTAACAATAGACCCCCGCAAGGAACTAACCACAGGGCGTAGGGCGTTATTTGTTCAGCAGTTTAGAGAAACTGAGGGGCTCCACGTTAGGTGGGTCACCCGCGGAGAGCATATGCGCGCGCAGTGCCTGTTACAAGAGCGAACCGGTTCGGCAGACCCGGCACTTCCAAGACCGGTTTTCGCGAAACCCTTACGCACTCGCTGCAAGCGATCCTTGAGCTCCGGCATCCGCCTCTACGTCTTGGAAACAGCCCTTCACAATCGCGTGCTTACGCGAAGCTCCGCCCGGCGAAGGAGACGTCCAGAAGCTGCCATTGCGCGTAAACGCTTGACGCGTGGGAGGAGAGGGAGAGGGAATGGTGAGGGAGGGGAGGGGCGG
>BOPP01000002.1:3303370-3322735 GCA_017312745.1 Gryllus bimaculatus | reverse complement strand
CCATTGACATTCCCTTCCCCGATCGCCAGTTGGAGGTCAGTCCGCCTTAAGCCGGCTCCGCCCATCAACCCACGGGAAGAGATGGCGCGAGGGTTTTCGGCGCAGTCGAGGGAAAAACGAAAAGAGAAAGTCCATTTCTTTTCTTCGGCCGATGCGTAGTTGGGTGCGATGAACTGAGAATGACCGAAGTTGCCCCAGAAGATTTTCCATTAAATGGTCACATTCGTGGAAATGTTGAAATGCGGGCTTTGGAGTTCTTTCGATACGAGATAATGTACAATGTATGTCATTTTCTTAGAAACGAAACTAAAAATCCCAGTCACTTAAAATTTAAAAAAATCTGAAGCGATAAGATTTATCTTATTGCTACCTCATAACGCCGATGAGGTTTTAAAGGAGGACGTTTGATAACGTACATTTTTCTTTTCACTTGCGATGTAAATTGATATTTTTATTTAGCGATTTTAAAAAAATACTATACTGAATTCACTGTATTTAAAAAAACAACGCGCCCATTAATACTTCTACTCCATAAGTGTTAATGACTGCACAGTATGTTAAATACATTTCAATATTCCGAATTCAATATCAATATTTTCCGAATCTATCGACGTTACGTTCCATATACATAAATTGAGAATTGTTCTACTTGTATCCTGTGGTAATATGTGAATTACGTGTACGGCAAATACACGCAACGTGTACGGCAAATTATATATACATTGGCCAACACAAATAATTTGAATAAAACTTCAATCAAAACTATGTTGCACAATTTATGAAAAAAACCCACGGAAAACCGACACTGAATATTTTCTAGTTTTCATAACTTTTGTTTTCGCCTCTACCCTCTCTCTTTGATACTCAAACTTTGGGTCAAGTTCCTATTATGAACTTCATCTCAAAATCATTAGTGAATGTAAGTCATACGAATTTAAAAAAGGATAAAGAAAAGTACAGTTAAGTCTCGACGCAGTTCAGAGTAGTGAAGGTATGCGGAAAGGTTGCTGACGCTCAGCCGTGAGTTATCGCTCCCAAGTGCATTCTTCCGAAGACACGAAGAGGGAGCAGGTAGACAATGCGAGGAGAGGTAGTGTTCGGAATTTCTTTCGAGGGCGCCCAAGTGAGAGAGAGAAAAAGCGCCCCACCAAGGTTTCCGAGTTGAATGAGGGGAGCCAGATACACATGGTAAAAATTTCTGTAACAAAGATTCGAGTGAAGGACATTCGTTAACTAGCCATGTCACAACTTCTAAGAATTCTCGCTGATGTTACATGCCCCGAAAAAGCTATTCATTTGAAGGAAAAAAATACTAGTGGCGAAAGCTCAAAGATATTCAACAATTTCAAATTTAATTTTATATTCACTTTGCATAGTTCTACATTTATATTCCAACGACTGAGTCAGCAAAGAGAAAATAAAGTAAATATAAGACTATTCAAGAATCGTTGGCAGAAAGTACTGGGCTCAAAGCAAACGGATCCGGCTGGCATCCTTGTGTTGGGTGTGATTACTCGTGAACAAGCCGAGTTTGCACTTCACTAACACCAGTCAGCGACTAAGCACTTGCTGCCCTAATCTCTCGCTCTCTAATGTATTCAAAGCACAAAGATAAGAAGTTGCAAACTTAAGATGCTTATCACGCACATAAGGAACACGCAATATCCAATGATATCACAACCTTTAAATGAAATAACCCCAGCATTGCAAGTTTCCTGCGAGAGCACAACGCGAAATTAAGTTTCTAAAGGCTGTGGGTTTGTTATTGAAATTGAGAATTGTATACCCGTTTCGAAGAAATCATTACTTCCAATAAGATTTACAAGAACTAGGTCATAACCCGTACATTTTCGCTGGTCTGTAACTTTCACAAGGAGCGATAACAGCTCATAAGCCATACATTCAGCCTTTGGAATATTGAAATGACATTCATAAAACATGAGTTTCGCCTATGAACTTCGATTTTTTAGTGGTCAATAAACAGCCGTTCGTTGTAATCGTGCGTATTTACGTATATAATAATGTATTTCACTTTGTACAGTATATTTGCTATCACCATTCGTCATCTTATCTTGCAATTAAGCTTAATTTCGTTAAAGCATTGCTTTTTATAAGACAGAAACGGAACAGTTGGGTTTTGTCACAAACATTCACACCATAAATTGCAATAAAGTCACGCAATAAATCGTAAAAGCATCCGAATCAAATGCATCATTGTAAGTAGTAATTAAAAACGCACTCAAAAACATCGGTGAAAATAGCCCGGCAGTTCGCAACTTCATTCGTTTGGCGAAAAAGCAATCAATAACGGCAGACGCCGAAGCCGCAATTACCGCATTTCGAATAAAAAGCGCCGCAGGGGGTGCGCGCCCGACGGCGAATATCACAACTCTCCGAGTTGGCAATATCAGCGCAGCAGTTTCCGTTAAAAGGAATGTTCATCTCAACAGCTTATTAAACTGTCGAGTCATGCCCGCGGCGTGGGGCGGCGTGGGGCAAAGCCCAGCGAAGGGGGTGCGCCCGCCGCACGGAGTGGGGTCGAGTTGGGGAAAAAAGAGAGATTGATAGTTCCCAAATGTCTTTGTTGGCAAACATCAAATTGTATCTTTGTAAGCTTTTTGTTCATTGAAATGATAATCTGTCAATCAATGCAGTGTCTGGGTGTATTAGACAAACGTTAACAGCTAGTATATATGAGGCAACACGTGACACAATGACAGCAACAACAATGGCCGTGCGTGCAAATTTTGGCTTTATTCCAGAATGCTTTAGAACGCTTCTCGTTCATCACCGAACAAAATCGTCTCCTGACAATACGTGATCGGTCTTGTTTAGTCGTCGCATGGGGTTCATTTAAGCAGGCTTACTGCAATGACATGGAAACTGAACAAACATACGATCGAATTTTAACCAGGCATTTTAAACATAATTAAAGAATATTAGTTTTGTATTTTAATTTTGTTTCAGTATTGACGTCTCAGCTTTTGACGGCTTCATTTCTGCACTAAATTCTAGTGACATTAGAAACTTGCAAATAATATTACAGAGTAGGTGAATAAATTTGAGTTTTAGTAGTCGGATTTATTTCGAATTTGTATAAATCCAGAGAACTTGAAAAGAAAATTTAACTAAAGAAATAGTAAGTAACGTTGCCTTTCTTGCAAAACTCATTCAGTTTCAGTTAAATAAGAAAATTTGTATAGCATAGCACGTAACATACCACAAGTTTGAATTTAATTGAACGGTAGCAGATGACGGAGCACGATCAAATTGTGACACCCTTGTGATCATCCCAGTTATATCAAGTCAGAGGAGGCCGTGCTAGTTTAGTTGAAGATATTCAAGCAAGGTAGATTAATTTTAATACTCACGTCACGTGTTCGTTCAGTGTTATTGGTAGACTTTGATTTGATGGAAGTAGATCTCATTCTTTTATTTCATTAAAAAGACTATACATTAAATGTTACGAGAACAGTTGAGAAACTTTGAATTTCGTAAATTAGCCAGGCTCACTTGATTGAAATTTAATAAGGGATCGTACAAATCTTTGTCCATGAAGTATTCTACACACTTAGTATTCAGATAAATAAAAATGAAAAAATTTAACACCTCCTTGGAAGCAGAGATAAGACTAAGATTATTCTGCATTGAATCTGTGTGGATAGAATAATCTTAATCATTTTCTAATATGTCGCGAGAACAATGGTCGATACACAGCCATCTCAGACGACTACAAAAAAACAGCTAATCATGATATCATTCTAGGTTCACGTCAGAACTAAATATTTAGAAACAAGATTTCGCGAATTTCAGTGGATCTCACAGAAACACACTTCACGGTTTATCAGTGAACAGCAAGGTGTAAAGAATCAATCATTACTGAATTCAGAGATGACAGCATATCTTTGTTGTAAGACTTAAGTGCCTGAATGATGTAGAGAGATAGCGAACAGAAGTTTTAAGCGATAAGAATAATCGTTGCACAATGTAATTTTTTTATTTAATAAGAATATATATAGATTAATTAACCATCAATTTGGAACATCGGCTCTATATTGTTTAAAAAAACTGTAACAAATGCACCAAAAATAGATCTCGCACAATAGTTAGAGTAACAAGCGACAATATTTAAATAGCTCCAACATTCAACAAGTGTGATTGGTGAATGTCTCTCATTCTCGGACCTATCTTTCGCCAAATTTATTCTGATATAGTTATCGCTACGTATATAACAGTCATACAAGGAGAACTATTTCTGCTTCAAAAATACCCGGAATATTGTTGGTTAAATACTCCAGGTTACTAATAGGTACTCTTTTCACAACTAGTAATCAGAACGGAGCTACGAATTAACTTTCGTATATTGCCAACAACGGGAGATTTTACGCATTGGACAACATGTATTTTGGGAAACCATATTGGGGGCTCGACTATACAATTAATTCGAACAAGTCATATGGACAAAACCCCAGTAGATGTCAGGTCTGTCAATTAATCTTAGGTCCTTATCAAATATACTTTTTAAAATCTTTATTTATCACAAATCATTAGGGGCAGATACGTATAATCCATTGCTCACTGTATGGGGTAAAGCAAGCGACACCTAGTATAAATAAAAATAACTAATTATAAATCCTATTGTATATCATCGAACAAAAATGACCATATACAGTTTTCTTAAGATGATTCTTATTTACGGTTAGTAAGAAAATTGTAAAAAGATTTCGAGGTTATCAAATTTAGTCTTCAGAATTTTTTAGTGATTTTGTTGCTGTTGTTTTAAAAACGGAGTAGAATACCAGTAACAGGAATAGATTTTGGATGTTGAGGTGGAAACAAAAACTTGTTTGTTTATATTATTAATTATTATATTATTATCATCTCAATTATATCAATTACCTATATTAGTATTGTTTGTTTTATTAATGTAATAGTTTTTTATTTAATTGTTTAAATAGTGATAAAGTGAAAGATTGTTTGGCCTTGTCCTAGGATCTGGTGAATGTGTGCCAGAAACTAGCAAGCACTAAGGATGAAGTTCTGTTTCGTCCGCAAAATAAATGACATTAAAATTAAATCAATATTGCAGTTAATAATGAAAAAACAAACACACACATGAGGGAGGGTTAAATATTTTAACCACTCCCTAATATGTATTATGTATCACAAATTAAACATTGGATTAGATTCTTGTAATAAAATTTATTAAACTTCAAGTAAATGATATTCCATGATAACTCTGACAGAAACCAGATTAGAAGGCGAACGAAATTGAAACGCTGTCTGATTTAAGTAACATTTTCAGTTTAATGTATAGGATTAATGTATCAATTTAAAATTAATCATAAAAGGTAAGTGACACAATGCAAAAGAAATTGAACAACTAAGGAATACAGTTGTATAGGATATGGAATACAAATTCGCTGAAAACACGGAGTTATAATAGTTGACGGTGACGTAACCTCCCTGAAGGTAGTCATAGACGGCGGTCCTTTTGTGTAGTCGAAGCAGAGACAGGCGAGGAGGTCGTCGTGGTGGAGGGCCGGCTAGCACGTAGCCGCCCTGCCTCTCCACAGCCACGCGGGCGCGGTGCGCGTCCCACAGCGGCGCAGACGGGCGCCTACAGCAGCAGCGGCGGCCGCGGCGCGGGCGTGCAGGGCAAAGTAGCCCCAGCGCGGGCCGTCGCCCAGGGTCCAACCACGCCCACCGGCCCGGCCCCCGCCAACGCCCGCGCCCGCGCCCCCGCGCCCACTGCACGCCCCACGGGCGGCCCAGCCCCTCCCACGGCACACACACGCCCCGCGCCTCTGCCCCCGCCCACGCCCCACAGCACACAGTGAGCGTCCACCACAGGGCTCGAAGCCCGGCGCCCGCCTCCCGCCGCCCTTCCCACCCACCCAATGCCGGGCCGCCCATCGCCTGCCTCGGATCTCGAAGCCCGACCCGCCGCCCCGAAGAAGGCCTCTGACCGCCATAGCACCGCTCTCCTGTGTGTGAATTGGGCTTTGCGAACCGCCTTCTCTGATTGGCCCCGACACGCCCATCTGCTTACGACATTATTCTCCTCACTGCAGAGCAACTCACATACAATGAACACCGGTGCAAAATCTCAAAACGCCTGTCTCGCACAGCCCACACTCTCGGGCCCCCGCCTCCGTGTCCACCGCACACCCGTCCTGGGAACATTTCTCTTCTCCCAGCCGCTACTTCCTCTCGGCCTCGACTCGCGCCCCAATTCTGCTCCATCGTCACCACTCTCCACCACCCTCCTACTCGCTTGCTCATAGACAAAAACACTACAAAAACAGAAAATAACCATCCTTTATTACGTTTTCTTCAGAAAATTCGCCTTAGTGTTATTTTCATATTTCAATTCTATTCTTTCTTCAGGGCATCTCGGTGATCTAATTCAAGTGTTAAAAAAATGGTAAATAATAATAATAATATAATAAATAACAATCACAATAATGAAGATTTAATGTCAGAAATTATGTATATATACTAGTAATATAGGTTTGTGTTCGGACATAGATGTATCCGACCCGTTTGACGCGATCTCAATGAATGTTGTCAAATATTTGTGTTTTTTTATGAGCAGATTTAAATGGAGTTAATTTTGTTGACAACTCGATTAGAATGCCACTCGCTGCCACATGATGGCAACACGTTAAACGGAAGTTCCCCTCTCCCTGGACTTCTTGTTTGCTGGGGAGTGCTTGCGACGAGGGGCGAAGCCGAAGGGCATGCCGAGGTCGGAATGGATGAGGGGAGATATGAAGACTACACAAAGAAGCAGAAAAGAGAATAGGGAAGTTAACAGGGAAAGGAAGGAGGGGAGGGGAAAAGGAGGGACACAAATGGAGAGGAAAAGAGGGCAACAAGAGAGAAAGGAAGTAAGGGAGGCGCTCAAGAACAAGAAAGGAACAAGAGTGAGAAGGAAAACGAGAGGAAAAGAGAGGAGAAGGAAGGGAGATGAGAGAAGAATAACGATAAAAATGGAAAGGGGATGAGTGGAGAGGGAGAGAGATGTTAGAGAGAGGGAGAGGGAGAGAGAGAGAGAAGACTCGCACATATACAGCATAACACGATCTGTTAGTGACTATATCCAACTTCTTTAATAATAAGCAATAATAACAATATAGGACAATAAATAACAATAATAACATATATAATAATTAATAATAATATAATAATAATGATAAATAATGAATAATTGTTCGATGAAGCAGTTCCGGTGTGCAGGATGAAAAAGCATACTCAACATTAGCAGAGCAAGAAACGAAAATATCAACACTAGGCTGTCGAAGGAAAGGATTTGTACAGACTACTAGAAGTAGAATAGTTCCCTGTAAGTGGTTGTCGTGGTAAGGAATGGGTGGTAAGTGGTACGGAAAGGGAACTGGCAGGGAGGGTGGCGGCGGAGGAGAACTGCTAGCGATGTACAACAAAAACATCTGGGAACTATGCAGAAAGCGTACTTTACTTGGTAAAGCGAACATTGTCAGGAAAGTTTTGAGTTCTTGATTCAGGGATAAATAACGCAGGGAAGTTAAATGTATCACTAGAAGATTGTGAGAACAGATTGCAAGGGATTGAGAATTGAGAATAATTGTGAAGTGCTTGGGAGTGGCTGTAGGAGCCTTTGACCTCTTGGTGTGCCGGTCCATGAAGTAGTGTGGGTACAGGACAAAGAGTTGTTGTGTGGTGGTGCGGGCAGTATAACCAAAACAAAGACAATACTAATATTAGTATTAATAAAAAAAGGATAAATCAAAATTCGGAAGGAGTAAAAATAATAAAGATAGTAAAAATATAAAAATATTATTCCCATGTACTAGCAGCCAATGTATTAATAATAATATACGCGGCCTTTATTTGCATTAAATTATAACACCGGCTCTTTTTCCATACAATGTAGGCTTTCACGGCGGGGGAGGTTGTACATATCAAAATCAGTTGTTTCCGGGCTTAGAAGGCCGTGGTCCGCAATGGAGACTTTTCTAGATCTCCGTTAGGTAGCTGGTTGCAGAACTGGAATATGATTTTAATTTGACTTATAACATTATTAGTCGTGATGTGACGAAAAAAATAATAATTATTATTTTAGAATTTAACTGGAGGATGCGAGGTGAAGGGGCAGGTGTGGCGAATGATGTGCCGGGGTGATCATCTTGAACACGTAATTTGAATATTGCGACCTCTACAAGCGGGGGATGCTAGGGTCATGAACGTGACATTCATTTGACACGGAATTCCATCCGTTTCCTGATGTCCTCTTGGCAGGACGGGAGAGGAGGTCCACTCGTCCTGTCACGCTTATATTACAGAAGCTGAATACCGAAGACATCAGTCAATTAAAAACGTCAAAAATCAGTACCTTTAGTAATACGAATGCCTGAAGGTTGAAAAACACTTTCGTAGAAATACTCGTGGTTTGCCCTTGTTTAAATCATTTTGCGGTAATGTCTAACAGATGCCGCAATAATAACAGTGGCTTCCTGCAACCACGCGATTGTGCGAAAACCTTTAGTCTCTTTAAGTAGCATACTATCATAACCAGTTTAGGCGCAAGGAGGGTGGAGCTGTCTTTCTCTCGACTGGGTTCAAAATGACACATTTATTCAAATATTTGGGAGGGAATTTTTAAAAAAATGTGAAAACACTTTTGTGCCCAAAGTGTACGGGTGTGCAGGAGGAGGTTTTTTTAACTAATGCTTCATCAAATTCCGCTTTGCCGTTTGCAGTGCTTGGGGCGGGTGGTCCTTGGAAACGAACACAGACGCTCTCACACCAGGAAGGAAAAGGTCGCCTTGAAAGAGTGCGCAGAAAGCGCCCCTGGGGGTCTGGGCTGGGGAGGGGGGCCCGTCAGGTGGGGTCGCTCGGGCCGGCGCCGCGGCGCGCGAGGGGGTTCCGCCTGGGGCGAGGCACGCACGCGCGCAGGCAGGGCGCGCAGACCTCTGCGCATCTGCGCACGAGCAAACAGTCGTGCTGGGTGCCTCGAACCAACGGGATCTGAGAGGAGCAGGAGCGTTAGGGAAGAGAAATAGAACAACTTCCTAGAGATGTGGAGTGCGCAGATGCGCATGATAGAGCATCGTTTGTGCAGATCGCCGCCCTGGGTTAATATGTAGCGCGCTATGATGATTGGAGAGCACTTAATACGAAGGCCCCACAGGGCAAGAAGATGCGAGACGCTCCCCTCAGTCAGACGCCTGCACTCTCATGAGGACGAGTAAGGAAGGAAGGAAGGAATGAAACAACGGAAAAGAGAGGAACTGAAGGGCTCAGGAGACCCGCAGGGGCGACTTTCTGCGCCTCTTTCAAGCGATTTTTTTGTGTGAGAAGCGTCTGTGTCGTTTCCAATGAACGAAGCACTGCAAACGCAAAGCGAATTAGAGCACGCAGCATTAAGTAGAAAAAAATGTATTCTGAACCGATATATTTGGTGTCGGCGCACACAAAAGTGTTTTCAACGCACAAATTTGTTAAGAAATAATTGGAATTACAGTTGCAATAAATCGTGTCATTTAGAAAAAGTCAGAAAGAAAGCCATTAACTGGAAGATTAAGAACATTTCGTAAACTGTCGTAATGAATTACGATATGACAATACTGTCACATGAGACTAATCAGAGTTTAATAAGCTACCAGAATGTTCGTGTGTTGCATTGTACACGCCACACGATCATATTCTACATTATAATAGCGGCGCATAATCTGTTGTTGGCATTAGCCGATTGTGCAAGAAAAATTGTAACTGTAACGAATGGGCAATAGAGTAATAATAATTCAAGTACACAGTATATACCCGTTGTTGGGATTTGCGTTAACCTCTTTCAAGACATCCTGTTAACATAATCAAGTCAAGGAAAATCATGTTGTATTCTTGAATTACTAATAATCCTTGCTTTGTAACTGCATGTCTACGGAGGGAAATATGATCACATGTGCTATTTTTATTATCCGGAGAGAAATAGCAACTACGGAACGTGCCACCAAAGTAGAAACAATTCTCACATGCCTTTTGTCGTGAATTCCAAAATATTTCTTTCAGCAGTATTCATCAAAATACTAATGATATCTTAAATACTTGCAATATACACTTTGAGCTAAGTGGTTACTTCAGCGGTAGCGATTCCACGCCTACATCGGTTAACAGTGAATTAAGCTGTCTGACAGAAGAGATGGATTTTAAATCGTGTTGTGTAGGCTCACATCGACGCACAAGATTACCGGATATGGAAATTGCAAGATGTCAATATTGAATGTCACGTTCATGGTAGCAATCGTGTTAGTGAGAATTCGACTAATACAATTACCACAAAATATCGAGCGTTGTCGAAGTGATTCCATTGATTCAGCACACCACCAAGTGTATCAATCACATTTGGCCACAAAATGTTTTATCAACTGCATTATTAGAGCATATATGATATTCGCGAATAATTTATTATTATTCACTTTTTGGTTCTATCTTTTATTTCGTCTACAATTACGATTTAATAAATGTGTTATTCAATGCAACCGGATGATCAAGAGCAAGTCATAAAAACTGATTAGATCCAGTCTTAGCGTTAATCCAGCTACCTAAAGAGATCTAGAAAAGTTCCAGGCCTTGGGGAGCCACGGCCTAATCTATAGAGGGCAGAAATATCAAACTCGAGGGCTGTTGATATTGCGTAAACCCGGCCAACGCGTATGACAAGTAGCCTTTACATCTTTTGATATGGGAAAAAAAACGAAGGGAATGTTATATTACATATATTAGAATCTAGTTCTCTAAAAATAAAAGCGTTGCCTGCGTAGATCACTTTGAACTCTAATTAAATCACTAGGTCGAAGGTTGACCTAGTACAGGGAACATATTATTTATATAGTTATATTCTCTGGGAGGATATTATTTAGTCGTTTTTATGTATGACAGACACCATTTTTGTGATTTAATCACTCTATTATAATACGACTATGAACACACGATGGCGATATGGCCGGCTTTAAACTCGCCGAGTCAATGGACAGGCACATAATACACTCTGTTGTCCTCTGTTATCGAGTTATATATATTACATATGGACTGTAATAAAATACAATAAAAGACGCAGTAAATTAGGATCATCACAGATTACTTTCAGCGGAGCATCAATATCTACTTCATAAGATTACATTCCATTCGTGACAATCTAGTACTCACAACCATCTGTGCATGACGCTCGAATACACACATCTTTTATTGTCGCCTGGGGACCTGGATGTGTATTCCGGGTATGCGCACGACGCTCCTGCAATCTACGACGAGTCGAGCAACAGACGCTGTGCGTCTCTCGAGCAGAGGAATGCGCTTCCTTATCTGACAAAGAGTAAGAGACGACTTCGGCATTAGGTGCTTGCCAGCACCTGTTTTTGTTGTGGAGCACTGTGCGCTCGAGGAGTTTTGCTCCAGCATTCTGCCCAGTTACCTTTGGGTGCAGTACGCACTCTTCTATCACACTTCTAGCCAGACACCCGCAGCCGCCAAGGAAGAGAGGTGGGCCCGGATACCTTTCCTAGTAGTCCTGTAGGAGAACTGCCCTTCTCCTTACGACAAACACGCTATTTCGCCGGACTCTTGATCCCCACGACCCCATTCGTCAGTGTCGTGTCTTCTACGGCTCTCGTCCTCTTCGTTCATCACATAGCTGTTCATGCTGAGAGGGGGAACTGGCTCTCTCTCAATCTGACACAATTTATTTATTCTCATTGAGTCTACGTTATATCAATTATTATTATTATTAGGATTTTATCATATTCTAACAGTTTATTTGCCAATTGGGACTTGATTACAGAATTATGTTTAATATTGTAATTGTGTATAATTCGTATGTATTTGAATATATAATTTTATTGTCTCAGTATTTTTATGGGTCATAAGAACAGTCTTTTGGTATTTACATATCAAGCTACTCACCAGAGTCCTGTTTTAGTTATGGTACATTAGAGTGTGTGCAGAAGTCAGCTCCTCTCACATCTTACTTCTCGACTGCGATCGCTCGTTTTCTCTCGAGATACACTCTTCATCTCCCAACACTTACCCCTCGTCCACCAACTTATCTCACACATTTGTTTTATGTCGTGTTTTCGATCCTCACATCTTTCTCTCTCATCTTTTATCGTATACTTTTTCCTCCTCGTATAAGACTTAACTGGTTCTAACACGCGCGCGTTTTTTGTCTCGTGCTCATCGCGATTCCGTTCATAGTCGGAATCTTCTTTCTCCCAACTCTTGTATCTAGTAACTATGAGCCCTCCGCTTACTCCTTTCTCTCTTGTTGCCTCTTTTCCTCTCCATTTGTTCCCCTCTTTTCCCCTCCCCTCCCTTTTCCTTTCCGCTGTCAACTCCCATTTTCTCTTCCTCCTGTGTGTTTCTATCTCCCCACTCCATTCCGTACCTCGGCATGCCCTCGGCTTCGCCCCTCGTCGCAAGGCACGCCCTCCCCAGCTAACGC
This sequence comes from Gryllus bimaculatus, assembly GCA_017312745.1. NCBI lineage: Eukaryota > Metazoa > Arthropoda > Insecta > Orthoptera > Gryllidae > Gryllus > Gryllus bimaculatus. The sequence continues at coordinate 3,310,254 of BOPP01000002.1, read as the reverse complement.
AAGAAACCGTACATGCCAGCGCAGTATGGGGGACATCTGCACTTCCGTGGACCAGAGATTAGTTGTCGGCATCTCTCTGACTAGATGAAATGGTGCAGCACGTGGCATTCTAATTCGGTGTATCTTTAACGGACCACACGCGACTGACAAGAACTTTAGCAGGAGTAACCAATATGTTTAAATCCGGAGACTTGTTCCATAAAATAACAAAGCACAATATTCTAGACTTGACAAGATTAACAGTTTTAGCAAAACGTATGAAGAGTACTTAGTGAAAAGAACTCTTAATCTGCCACGAAAATTTTTCCACGTATGGTCCACAAGCGCAAGAGATCAATGTAAGTCTACTCTCAAAAACTCGTCGAACACACCTTAGGGAACTTTATTAAGTAGTAAGATAAAGTTTCATCATTTTATATTTATATTGTATATTAAACTATTTTTAAAGCAGATTTAGATTATCGTATTTGAGTTTTGAGTTATTCGAGTATCGTTAAATTCAATTTGGAAATTAATATGATTACTTCTTTTTTTGTGAGAGACACAACTTATGAATTAAGAGGCATCATGCCACTCGCACCACTGAAAAGCACACACGATTATTAGAATTTTTGTAAAATAATTCGGAATCTTAAGAAACTCTAAAGAGATTTTCCTGATGGAAAACGAGTTCATATACCATAAGCCGACAGAGAGGTCCATCGTTTCGGAGATGGCAAAACCATAATTTATACCGACACACGACATTAATGGTATGTAGGAAAAGTGTACGTACTTACTGTATTAAATTTTGGGTCTGAGTCAGCAATGTCACATAAAGATTAATCCCATTGGGTGGGAGAAGAGAAAATAGGCGAATACACTCGTCTCACAATCGTTTTGCACTTATAAAACACGCATCCTCGGAATGTTCCTCCAACATTTCGCTGGTGTGTTCAACTATGGTCGATCGTCTTCCGAATGTTGTCGTCACACCGGTGATTCCATTGTGAGTAACGATATGTAGCTAGTGCTCGCTCGTGCGGAGTAGGATTGTATCGGAAGATAACGTGTACTAAAAGGCCGGATGAACCAACAATGGTGGCGCACCCTCCTACGCCCCCCTCTCCCGCAGGCGCGCGGGTCGGGTGCGCCGCGCGCTCCGGCGGGCGCGGTGGAGGGTGGCGCCGCGCTCAAGGGCTAGCAGGTCAGAAGGCAGAAGGAGGTCGGTCCGGCAAGACGGCCCCGAATTCACACAGCGAGGAACGGAGCGGTGCCGCATAGTGGGCGGCTCATAGATTGGGCCACTGCTCTTCTTCGCGGGCGGCGAGCGCTCGGCTTATGCACGCACTCCGCAGGGGCCGTAGCGCCCATCGGTCGATTGTGGCGGGCGGCACCTAAATGGGGTGGATGGCGAACGGGGCGGGAGGAGGGGCGCAGGCCACGGGTGCGCCCGTGCGCCTTACGAAGCGCCTGTCGGGGGACTGGCGCGGGACTCGGTGGGGGAGTGGGGTGGGCGAGCTGGGGGAGAACGGGGGGGAAAAGAGTGGAACGACGAGGAAGACTGAATATGTTTGAATGTGACGGCGTGAGGAATGAGACGGGGCTGGTAGTGGGACGCCCCCAAGGCCCTGTGAGGTATGTGTGCAGTAGCAAGTGAGTGCTCCTCTAGGTGGGTGTCTGTCGGGTGGGCTTGTCGACGCGACGTTCTGGGAGCGGGGGCCGGCGGCAGCGTGCTTGCGGTGCGGGGTGGATCCTTGGGCTGACGGCACCGGCGCCTCGGCATTACGTGCACGTTGCGGTGGCATGAGCCCCGCGGGGGCCGTCGGCGTAATCGCCCTGTTGGGTGGACGCGGTAAGTCGGCGGGCTCCTGCCCTCGTGCACGCACACGCATCGACGCGCCAGATGTCCGTCGGCACTGGACGGAAGGCAGTGGACTCACGATGCGCATCAGCGGCGCTCTCGGCAACCCCTTACGCGAGCGCAGAGCCTCTCTCCCTCGCCTTCCTCGCTCTCTCGCACTCATCACAGGAGGAGAGTGACGGCGTCCCAAATGAGCTCACGTTCAGGGACGGGCTTAGATCACCGCAACTCACTTGGGAGGGCAGCCTCAGTGACAGATTCTCTCTTTCAGTCGCGTGACTTAGCACATGTGTTGGGTAGTTTGTGTATTGCACTTTGTTCGCTGTGTCATCTGCCTGGGTTAGATGTTGGTGTGCAAAGATATTCTTTGTGGGTCGCGATAAGGTGATCGAGCACGTATATAGAAGATCTACAATATTATTTGTATCACAGATGTCCGTTTTGATTACATGTTAAAGAGGTTACTGCTTCATACATTACAACTGAAAATCCGCATGTTGCCTTATGATTAGGGAATTTTATCAGATCAGACACTCTCAGCACGTTTGCGAAAAATTTATCGTTGCCTCTCAGTAATCTGGTAGTCTCTGAAGTCGGTAGGCTCCTGCAGAAATTCTCACTCTTGCCCACAACAAGCGATCTGAATATTACTTTCATAGGTCTAAACAAAGTAAATACAAGACTATATGATAGGTCTCCCAGAGAAGAATTCGTAGTCTCTATGCATCGCTACTCAAAGTATCCTTCGAGAGAACATGCTAGAGAGAGTAAGACATTTAACCTCCCTCATGGTTTCGTCCAGTTTCTATGTACACTTATCACTTAACTGCCAAAATTAATTTATTTTGAAAATTTTCTAGGTATGTAATTGATATCCTAAATGAGTCATCCCCCTCAGACAAATCAAACTAATTACTAATGTTGAAGTTACAGAGTTTTGATGAACGAAACAGACACTCATACATTCGTCTTATAAAGAATTGTGAACATAGCTTATAGAGATTAAATTATGAGCGACACTAGTACACTTAAAACACCTAAGAATAGCAACTATGGTATCAAGAAGCGCGCCTGAGGGAAATATGATCTATCATCTTAGATTAATTCTTTATCTTTCTGCTTGTAACTCAAATTAAATAACAAACTATACATTAATAAAACAAACAATACTAATAATGAGTGGATTTATATCTGATCATTTATATCCTTGATTTGACTAAGCAACGAAAGAATAGAGTTCGGGATATTCCACACTAATGTGATTTAGGAGTACAAACTACACACGCTGAAGAATTTTTTGCGTTGAGTTTGTTCCCCGCTCAAGCTATGGTATTATTCCCAGTGAGATCATATCCTTTCCTGCCTTACTCGCGTCACTAGTTTGGAGCTCAGACTCTCCGCCGCCTAGTATGAAACACAGGCCTCAGCGAGCACCCATACATACCACCCATCGAAAAAAATGGCGTCGCGGAGGAGAGCTTAACGAGTTCATGTCAGACACTGCGGAGACAACTGCACATAGAGACACAAAAGTTCCATTCTTTCTTACTTTGTCTATTACATGGAACCTCTGATAGCACAGATACGTCGTTGGCGTATGTGAACTCTGGAATGAAGTAAAATATTTTAGGACCGGGTCAGAAGTTATCAGCACACCTAGGGGAAGTTATTTTTTTCTCGAGCTTTATATAGTGGTACACAATCAAATTAAATTGAGAAATATCGTTGGATAGACAGATGGCACATCTGGTGAAAGTTGTTTTCGGATGACTTTTTTTGATAGTGTTCGTGCCCTCTGTTTTCGAAAAATAAGTCAACCGGAAGATAATTATTATGTTATCATAAATATCAGATACAAAGTTAGGATCAAGATTTTACATTTTTAATAGATTATAACGAAGACACTCGTTTAAAATACGATTCCAAGTAACCGACAATTCTTGAGTCTGAATAAATTTTATTACACAAAGAAAAATGAAGTCGAAAAAAAGAATTTATTAATTGTGAACGATCTTTCACCCCAATCACAGTCACTGTGAGCGGCCAGATGTATAAGTTACCTTAACTATGAGAGGCGAGCGCACGACGCCTGTTGGACTATTAGACGTGGTAATTTTTTTCTTAAATCTCTCATTTTAGACGCGATTGTTATATTTATTAGATTAATTATTTTTGATTTAAGTCTGATTTATTTTAAAAAGAAATAAACATATTAAACAATATGTGCTCGAATATCCACTTGTAGAGAAAAACAGGCGGGGTATTATTCTATCGTAAACTTTCCGATCAGCTATACCTCTCTCTCATACTCTCATTACTAGTGGTATATAATACAATTTGGCACCATAGTAGGACTTGCTACGTTAGATTTGTTAACATTTTAGTGCTTTTCTAATATAATTCTGAAACTCAGGAATTAATTTTTATCTAAATTAATTCTGAACTTCCCTAGAATATCTGAATAGTTCGGAGGGTAAGCGGGACTTATGTGGTCTCCAGTAGTGACCAAAGACATAAGTGTATATTGATATTGTACAATCACGAATTCACCTAAATTTTTATCTTTGTATTTCGCACTTGTGAGTTGTTTAATTCATTTTTATGTGTAATTTTACGATATCAGTTGCTCAAAGTAACAAAGTTCTTACGCAACGTAGATATCAGACGGCAGCGAATTATATATAAAACAATATTGTGTCCCACTGCAGAACTAAATTATTTGATAAATAAAAAAAGACTTCAATCAAAACTATTGTTTAAGTAGGTAACCCACAATTACTAATACCTCTAGAAAAAAACACCTCTCATGCAGGGAGATATTCACTACATACAACGGACCTCCACTCGATAACGGGAAGAACTATTTTCTAGTTATTCATAAACATGTTGGTTTCGGCCGACTTCTCTGTGATACTTCAACTTTGACGCGTATGAGATTTTCCTATGTGTACTTCATCGTCAAATTCATTAGTGAATGTAAGTCCATACGAATTTAAAAAAGGATAAAGAAAAGTACAGTTAAGTTCGAACGCAGTTCAGAGTAGTGAGAGGTATGCGGAAAGGTTGCTGACGACTCAGTCCGTGAGTGTATGCCCCAAGTGCATTCTTCCAAGACACGAAGAGGGAGCAGGTAGACAAATGCGAGGAAGAGGTAGTTTCGGATTTCTTTCGAGGGCGCCCAAGTCTGAGAGAGAGAAAATAGCGCCCCACCAAGGTTTCCGAGTTGAATGAGGGAGGCCAGATACACATGGTAAAAATTTCTGTAACACAGATTCCGAGTGAAGGAACATTCGTATAACTAACCATGTCAAACTTCTAAGAATTCTCGCTGATGCTCTACATCCCCGAAACAGCTATTCACATTTTGAAGGAAAAAATACTAGTCAGGCGGAAAGCTCAAAGATATTCAAACAATTTTTCAAATTTAATTTTTATATACACTTGCAACATAGTTTCTAACATTTGATATTCCACGACTGAGTCAGCAAGAGAAATAAAGTAAATATAAACTAATTCAAGAATCGTTGGCAGAAAGTATCGGGCTCATCAAAGGCAACGATCCGGCTGGCATCCTTGTGTTGGGTGTGATTACTCGTGAACAAGCGAGTTTGCACTTCACTAACACCAGTCAGCGACTAAGCACTTGCTGCCTCTAATCTCTCGCTCCTCTCTAAGTAATTCAAAGCACAAAGATAAGAAGTTGCAAACTTAAGATGCTTATCACGCTCACATAAGGAACACGCAATATCCAATGATATCACAACCTTTAATATGAAATAACCCAAAGCATTGGCGAAGTTTCTGCGAGAGCACAACGCGAAAATTAAGTTTCTAAAGGCTGTGGGTTGTTATTGAAATTGAGAATTGTATAACCCCGTTTCGGAAGAAATCATACTCCAATTAAGATTTACAAGAACTAGGTCCAATAACCCGTTACATTTTCGCTGGTCTGTAACTTTTCACAAGGGAGCATAAAAGCTCATAAGCCCATACATTCAGCTTTGGAATATTGGAAATGACATTCATAAAACATGAGTTTTCCCGCCTATGAACTTCGTATTTTTTAGTGGTCAATAAACACCGTTCGTTGTAATCGTGCGATATTTACGTATATAATAATGTATTCACTTTGTACAGTATATTTGCGATCACCATTCGTCATCTTATCTTGCAATTAAGCTTAATTTTCGTTTAAAGCATTGCTTTTTATAAGACAGAAACGGAACAGTTGGTTTTGTCACAAACATTCAACCATAATTGCGAATAAAGTCACGCAATAAAAACGTAAAAGCATCCCGAATCAAATGCATCATTGTAAAGTAGTAATTAAAAAACGCACTCAAAAACATCGGTGAAAATAGCCCGGGCAGTTGCAACTTCAACTTCGTTTGGCGAAAGCAATCAATACCGGCAGACGCCGAAGCCGCAATTACCGCATTTCGAAATAAAGCGCCGCAGGGGGTGCGCGCCCGACGGCGAATATCACCAAACTCTGCCGAAGTTTGGCAATATCAGCGCAGCAGTTTCCGTAAAAGGAACTGTTCATCTCAACAGCTTATTAAACTGTCGAGTTCATGCCCGCGCGTGGGGCGGCGTGGGGGCAAAGCCCAGCGAGGGGGTGCGCCCGCCGCACGGAGTGGGGTCGAGTTTGGGGTGGGCCGGGGTGGGCCGGGGTGGCCGGGTCGCGGCAGGCAGCCCCGCTTACAAGGCGGGAGGGCGCAGCGCCCTGCACCAGGCCACGGCGCGACGCGGAGGGCAGCTGTTAGCCCGAGGATGGGTCCTAACGCGAGGCGCGCGGAGCGGGGAGGGACGAGGGCAAGGTGGGGGAGGGCAGACGGTCCGGACGAGGGGGCAGGACGGACGGACCGGGGGCAGGACGACGGACAGGGGGGCCAGCGGACGACAGGGGGGCAGGACGGCCGGACAGGGGGCAGGACGGACGGACCAGGGGGGCAGGACGGACGGACACGGGGGCAGGACGGACGGACAGGGGGGCAGGACGGACGGACAGGAGGGGCAGGGACGGACGGCAGGGGGGCAG
>BOPP01000002.1:3216253-3300013 GCA_017312745.1 Gryllus bimaculatus | reverse complement strand
GGTGTCAAGCGACTAAGCCCACGTCTGCTGCCCCTCAATCTACTCGCTCTCTATAGTATTCAAAGCACAAACCAGATAAGAAGTTGCAAACTTAAGAGTGCTTATCACGCTCACATTAAGGAACACGCAATATCCAATGTAATATCACAACCTTTAATATGAAATAACACCAAGCATTGGCGAAGTTTCTACGCGAGAGCACAACCGAAAATTAAGTTTCTCAAAGGCTGTGGCGGTTTTATTGAAATTGCAGAATTAGTATACCCCTTTCGGAAGCAAATCATAACTTCCAATTAAGATTTACAAGCAACTGCGTCAATAACCCGTTACATTTTCGCTAGGTCTGTAACTTCACGATAGCGGCAGCATAAAGCTCATAAGCCATACATTCAGCACTTTGGAATATTTGAAATCGACATTCATAAAACAATGAGTTTTCGGCGCCTATGAACTCTCGTATTTATTTAGCTGGTCAATAAACAGCCGTTACGTTGTAATCGTGCTATTACGTATATAATAATCGTAATTCACTTTGTACAGTATATTAGCGATCACCATTCGTCATCTTACTCTTTGCAATTAAGCTTAAGTTTGCTTAAAAGCATTGCTTTTTTATAGACAGAAACGGAACAGTTAGGTTTTGTCACAAACATATCAACCATAAATTGCAATAACAGTCACGCAATAAAAACGTAAAAGCCATCCCCGACATCAAATGCATCATTGTAAAGTTAGTAATTAAAAACGCACCAAAAACATCGGTTGAAATAGCCCGGCAGTGCCAACTTCATATCGTTTGGCGAAAAGCAATCAATACCGGCAGACGCCGAAGCGCACATTACCGCATTTCGCAAATAAAAGGCGCCGCAGGGGGATCACCTATCGCATGCAGTCTCGCGCACGGGCGAGATATCACAACTCTAGCCGAAGTTGGCATATCAGCGCCAGCAGTTTCCGTTAAAAGGAAGCTGTTCATCTCAACAGCTTATTAAACTGTCGCAGTTCATGCCCGCGGCGTGGGGCGGCGTGGGGACCAAAGCCCAGCGAAGCGCAAGGGTGCGCCCGCCGCACGGAGCTGGGGGTCGCAGTTCGGGGCGGCCGCGGTGGGCCGGTCCCAGGCCGGTCGCGACAGGCAGCCCCGCTACAAGGGCGGGAGGCGCCAGCGCCCTGCCACCAGGCCACGGCCGCCGGGACGCGGAGCGCGCAGCTCGTGTAGCCCGCAGGATGCGGTCCTATAGCGATGCGCCGCAGGACGCGGCCGGAGCGGACACTGAAGCGGCAGCGATAGGCGATGGAGGGCAGACGGCTCCGACGAGGCGGCAGGACGACGGACCGGGGCGGAGGCGACGACGCGCCGCGGACGACAGGAGCAGGGCCGGACAGGGCAGACGGACGCGCACCAGCGGGGGGCAGGCACGACGCGACAGCTGGCGGGCAGAGGACGGACTAGGCAGGGGGCAGCACGGACGGACAGGACGACGGAGGCATCGGGGCAGACGGACACGGCACGGGGGGCAGCGGACGGACGGACACGGCGCAGGACGGACGCGACACGGGGCAGACGCGACGGTTACAACGGCGGCCAGGACGCGACGGACTACGGGCAGGCAGATGGTCAGATTCGCCGCCTAGAGAGGCTTGGCGATAAGCGTGGAGCGAATGCGGACCTTGCGGCTGCAGACCAGAGTTCTGTATGCTCAAGCAGCCCTCTTGGGCTCCGCGAACGGAGCGGAGCCGAGTTAGGCGAGGGAGCATGGGCAAGTCCAGGGGCCCTGCGGCCGGCAGGGCACGGGATGTGGCAGCCGCGAGGAAGGCGCGTTCAGGGCGCGCACCCGAAGGCTCCTTGCTGCTATGCCCCTACCGCGCGCCGAGCGCAGGAGGCACACTACGCCCTACCGCCTATATATTAGATAATGCATAAATCTCAGGGCTCTGATAGTTCCGCAAAAATTAGCGTGAATATTGAATTAAATTCAACAAATGGACATGGAGAGGATGCAATGTTGCGCCGATCCACGTGTTTCGAACTGCATAGCGATTCGGTCAAAATTTGACCAACACCGCACATGTTTGTTTTATATTCAACGTTTTCAAAATCGGTGCTTGGCACTGCCAGAATAGCATACTGCGCCATATCAGCATAATTTTCTTCTTTCAATAAAATTGGTATTGACTAAGAATTCTATACGAGGGCAGACAACAAATTACGACAGTAATTGCAATTAGCGAACTTGCAATCCGTTGCGGTAACTTCCAAATCCAGAATTCGAATATCCTGCCAGGCAACTCATATGCCGATATATTTCATATGGAAAATTATAAAAAAACGAATGGAATTGTGCAAACAATGTTAACTCTGGCAACAGCTGTCATCTGTCTAGCGCTGCACACTTCGGGACGATTTAATTAATTCTCATCAATCTATATTTCAAATAAAATTTTGAATTTTTCAGCAATAAAATAAGATATTAATTAAAAACAAACCGAAAAAAGACGATTAATATTTGAAGCCTCAATTGCAATATCATACACTGACTAGTGAACATTGATATAACTATACACACATTGGTGGCGATGAAAATTAGCAATAGTCACTATTTGACACATTCTACATTTTTCTGTAATAAAAATATTTAAACAACTTAAACTAAAAATGATCCATTATACAAAGTTTGATAGATTATCTTCCGGGTCGCCTTTTCTTTTCATCACCCCGCAATAGGCCGCTCTATTGTATTAATAAAAGTTGTCTATCCATCGCGTTGAAATCATTGTTATAGAAAATGAGTATTTTACGAAGATAAACAATTTTTGAACAAAGAAACTAATTTAACCTTCTTTTGAGAAAAAAGCATTTTTTTCTGGATTTCATTAATTTTCAAATCATATTATAAAAATCGCCAACTTAAATTGCCATTCTAGTATAATGCGAACGTACAATAAACAATATGTATTAAGAAAAGTAACTACAACTGCCATTGAATATTAGACTGGTTTACAAAGTCGGTTTACGGAAGAGCATTCTAGACAACTTGACTATTTCCCCAAAGTTTTAAAAATTCAACTTCTTACATGTCCTCCATCACTTTCTCATTTGTTAACATCTTGATATCCAATGAAGAACTTTAAGTTCATGGATCATCTACATACATTCTCTGTAGTCTCATCCTCCGTACATACGTCATATTAGCTCGACCGAAAATGTCGCAGAAGTTAACGTATACGCATTTGAAATACAGAATGAACTGAAGCCTATCTTCAGAGCCTTTTAAGTCACAAACTTGAATTTCCATTATGCAAACTGTCTCGGAGCTTCGGCAAGTGCATCCTGCTACGCACACCCCTTCGCTACGGTGCATAACGGCTAGAATCGGAAACTCACCCTTCTCAGGAACGCCCCACTAAGGCAGCACGTGGAGTGCGGAGCCCACAAGAGCGACTTGTAACAGGCGCGAGGGCAGGGCTGCTTCGGCCGGGGGGAGCTCAAGCTGCCACTGGGCGAGAGGAGATCGACGCAGCAGCTATATACGTCGGCCACGCCCGCCCCCGACCCCCGCGCCTGCACTCTTACGCCTAAACGCGTGCTCCGAACCGCCGCATAAGGAATCCACCACGATCCCCGCCCCCTTGTGCGCGCTCGTCATACCTCCGCCAATCTCGTCATCCATCTCACCCCACGCGCCCCGCCACGCCAAAACCGTATTTGCGATTTACGCGCCACCAAATTCTAGATCCCACTCCTTCCTTCTCGATTTTAATCCCCTCGACTTCAGCCCAAAGGCATCTCCCGCCACCCTCGACTACACAGTCCTTGCGCTCGCACCACAAAGGATCCTTCCGCACCCTCGACTTACCCGCCAAAGGATTCCTCCCGCCACCCTCGACTTCCCGCCAAAGGCTCTCGACCGACTTCCTCGCCAACATCCCGCCGCACCTCGACTTCCGCCAAAGAATCTCCCGCACCTCGACTCCCCCATAAGCGACCCTCCGCACCCCTACGACTTCCCGCCAAAGGAATCCGACTCCCGCACCCTCTGACTTCCCTGCCAAAAGATCTCCCGCACCTCGACTTCCGCACATAGCGATCCTACCACCCTCGACTGCGCAAGCATCTCCTGCACCGTACTTCCCGCCCAAAGGATCCTCCCGCACCCCGACTTCCGCCATAAGGATCCATCCCGCACCCTCGACTGTCCCGCCAAAGGATCCTCCGCCACCCTCGACTTCGCCCCAAAGGATCCTTAACCCGGCACCCTCGACTACCTGCCACAAAGGATCCTCCCGCACCCTCGACTTACCCACCAAAGCGATCCTCCCGCCACCCGTCGACTCTCCCCGCCTAAAGGAATCCTCGCCCGGCACCCTCGACTTCCCGCCAAAGGATCTCCCGCCACCCTCGACTTCCACCGCCAAAGGATCCTCCCGCACCCTATCGACTTCCGCCAAAAGGCATCCCTCCCGCACCTCGCACTTCCCGCCAAAGGATCTCTCCGCCACCCTCGACTTCCCGCCAAAGGCCATCCTCCCCGCCACCTCGAACTTCCGCCAAAGGCCATCCTACCGCACCCTCGACTTCCCCGCCAAAGCGATCCTCCCGCACCCCTCGACTTCCGCCAAATGGCATCCTACCCGCACCCTCGAACTTCCGCCAATAGCGCACCCCCCCTGCCCCCCCCACCCCCCCACCCCCCCCCCCCCCCCTTCCCCGCACCCTCGAGCTTCCGCCAAAAGATCCGTTCCCCTTCCCCCTATCCCGCACCCTCGCACTTCCCGCTCCAAAGCGATCCTACCCGCACCCTCGACTTCCCGCCAAAGGATCCTCCCGCACCCTCGACTTCCACGCCAAAGATCCTCCTGCACCCTCGACTTCCCGCCAAAGATCCTCCCGCCACGCCTCGACTTCCGCGCAATAGATCCTCCCGCAACCCTCGACTTCCCGCCAAAGGATCCTCCCGCACCCTCGACTTCCCGCCAAAGAATCCTCCCGCCACCTCCGACTTCCCGCCACAGGATCTCCCGCACCCTCGACCTCCCACCTAAGGTCCTCTCGATTTTATCCACCGTCGACTTCCCGCCAAAAGGATCCTCCCGCACCCTCGACTTCCCGCCAACAGGATCCTCCCGCACCTCGACTTCCCGCCAAAGGATCCTCCCGCCACCCTCACTTCCCGCCAAAGGATCCTCCCGCACCCTCGACTCTCCGCCAAAGGATCCTCCCGCACCCTCGACTTCCCGCCAAAGGATCCTCCCGCACCCTCGACTTCCCGCCAAAGATCCTCCCGCACCCTCGACTTCCGCCAAAAGGACCTCCCGCACCCTCGACTTCCCGCCAAAGATCCTCCCGCACCCCTCGACTTCCCGCCAAAGGATCTCCCCGCACCCTCGACTTCCCGCCAAAGATCCTCCGCACCCTCGACTTCCCGCCAAAGGATCCTCCCGCACCCTCGACTTCCCGCCAAAGGATCCTCCCGCACCCTCGACTTCCCGCCAAAGGATCCTCCCGCACCCTCGACTTCCCGCCAAAGGACTCCGTCCCGCACCTCGACTTCCGCCAAAGGCACCTCCCGCACCCTCGACTTCCCCAAAGATCCTCCCGCACCCTCGACTTCCGCCAAAGGATCTCCCGCACCTCGAACTTCCCGCCAAAGGATCCTCCGCCTAATTCGCTAAATGACAAAAAAGAATAAGGGTATGAATTCCGCACACCGACAATTTTTTATAGGATAAAACTATTTTAAATTTTTCCCTTCCCGCGTGACGACACCCCCTCATCTCCACCACCGCCCACGCCTTCAAACCCTCCCTCCCCAAGCAGAAGAGGCCACCTCCGCCCTGCGGCTTCTTTGTCGACGCATCACGCCCACGCGCCTCTTGCCCCTCCCTCCCATGCGGCCCCAAAGTCGCCCTTGTCTCCTCCGCGCCGTCTTTTATCTTCCACGCCTCCGCCGCTCCACGTGCGTCGCTCGACAGCACGCAGGAATTCCCCATCGCCCTGCGCAGGCGTACGCTTTCAGCGCCATTTCGCCATCGTCATTCTCCCACGGACTCTCGTCTTTGTCTTCTTAACTCGTCATATTCACCTTTCTCCGGTTTCAAGAGTGACATCATCGATAAAAAAAGAAACCGTAAAGTTGTGATGTAACCTGCGTCTCAAAATACATTATTTCCGCTCCTTACTCTCACAAGGCTTTCCTATTCAGAGTTTTCTCTCGAGTTTTCTTTGCACTGTGGAGCCAGCTTGTGATACGTAGACATATGCTCGTCGACTGAACACACCTTGATTCTTCGTATATGTAAACTAATGAAAACGTGATTGCGTATCTGAGGGATCAGTATTGATAGAATAATCAGCGCGAGAACCATGTACCACTAAAATCGATTTTACTTGTACCCTACACCATTTCGCTGTCCATGAGCGATGCCATTTTCAGCTCTTGTTACACCAGTTTTTTCATCTTCCTGCGAAAAAATCGCAGAAGGACCCTGCGAACATCATTTAGGATCTTTACATAATTGATCATAGATACCTGTATCGTGTTTCAAACTATGAATGTAGCTCGAGGTAGTTGTCGGATCGCGCTGACTCTAGATGAAAAAGAAAACTTTTTTATAAAGGTATATTCGCAAATACAAGACTCCTCCCGCGTTCCATACAAAGCAAAGTTCGGTCTGAACGTTCCCTTCCGACGTGATCGGCCCAGCTCTTCACCGCTCCGATCCCGAAGGAAGCACCCACGCGCCGCCCGCCGCCCCGCCGCCCGGCGCAGGCTTCCGAAACCTCCGCTGAGCCCCGCCGCCCGCCCCGCCCCGCACCGTGCGCCAGCGTGTCCTGCGTGTTGCGGCGGGATACAGCTATCGCGCAGGGCCTTATCGCCGGGCACGCCGCGGTCCTCGCGCGCCAGAGCCGACAACGACCCGGTTCCGCACACGCGCGGAAACCGCGTTATCACAGGCGCCAGGTGGCCCGCCACCTTCGCTTGCGCTGCGCGCGGTCGGCCTTCGCCTCGCATCGACGCCCTTCGCCCCCCCTAGCGCCAAGCGCGTGCCGCGACAGTCGCCCACCCCCCGCCTGCGCCAGCCGGTTCCTGCCGCGAACCCACCGGCCGCCGCCGCGCCGTGCCCGCGACACCCTTCCTCGCCTCTCATTCATCATCTCCACGCACCCAGGACAGACGACCAGCGCCGCGCGCTGTTTCTTATTTTATACACATGCCGCCGGCCGAAATAGCACGACGCGGACGGTGCGGAGACGCTGTGGCGCCGGGGTCGGGCGGGGCCAGTGACCCCGTGCGGGCCACGAGCCCCGGACGTGCGGCGCGCGTGTATCGAGCCGCCGGCGCCACTTGGTCGCCGCCGCGGCCGCATCATCCCGAGCGCCCAACACAGTGTGCGCGGCGCGACGGCGGCGCCGCGCGATGGAGCCCCCGTCGCCAGCCCCCGCACTCGGGCGCCGCACATACTGCGCGAAATTTGCCACCCCCGCGCGCGCGTCGCACGCCGCTGATTCACCGTGTCACGCGTCGCGCACGCCGCGAGACGCCTCGCCGCGTCTTAGCGCCGCACTTACCTCTAATCCCGCAGGCTGCGATTAATCCCTGACGGCGCGAAGGCGGCTGCTGCTCGCGACCAAGGCGGCGGACGGGGAGCGGCGGGGTAGAGCTGCGCGGGCACACGACCTAGCTGCGCGGGGAACAGCCTGCCGCTCGCGACGCGAGAGCGCGCGCGCCACGAATGATTGGTAGCGCGCTCGAGTGGAGATGCGTGGAAGCTTTAATTTTTTTCTCGGCGATTGTAGAGGCACCTAGCGACGAATTGCTGGAACATTTTACGTATAAATGGTCATGTTACCCAACTTCAGCTCAACAAACACACGTAAAACAGACGAACTCTTGATATTTTTAATGAATTCAACTTAAGACATCACAATTTAATTAACTCTATTCTTTATTGTTTGGTTATATTTTACTGTGACATGAAACAAAACTCACTTTGCATACAAGTACTTGGTTGCTGTATGTTGCCTAACTTGCATAATGTGACTCACGATAGCTTTTTGTCACATGAGTAACGTCGAATTGGTCTTACACGTCTTGAAACATAACCTCAAGTTCACTTCTGTTGACAGCTGAGCATTTAACGAAACGGGTGATCATGCAGGACTTAGGTAAGCATGATAAATACCACTTTCCATAATGCTGTCACGATTTGTTTTTCCGTTAATGGATTTTAGCGTTTTACGATTTATGGTGTCTTATATTGGTCTTATATGGTCGTGAACAAATCTCAAATATACCTTTTAATTAATCCAAAAAACATCGATGTTACAATAACGAGTATATGTTAAATGTCCAATTTATAGTTATTTGTACATTAAATTATTTGTCGAATTAACCGTGTAGGTTTCTTTAAATATAGTACTTCAGTAAAGCTGATAATTGTTCCTCTTGCTCGTTTCAAATAATTGAAACATAACGCTTTATTTGTTTATTTTGACTTTTATAATACATTTTGTGATAATGAATGTAAACTGTATTTTGGATATAAATTGTAAGTGATAGTTCCCCCCTCCCTCTGAGAAACTTGCAAAAACTAAACAATTATTTCCCCTCATCTGGCATGTTATTGTAACCATTATTTAAGCTGGAGATGTTTTGATGGAGGTGTTGTTTCTGTGAGCATATAAGCAAATAATGTGAAATCTGAAAATTGCTAAATTTTCATCGGTTACTAATACAACACACATGAAATGGTCATGTGATGTTAATTAGATGGGTACAAAAATACTATGTAGATACTAAGATAAATACATTTTTTTTTTAAAAAACGAAAATATTAATCATCAATTTTCAACAAGACATATGAAAATATATTCTTAGCATGTATATTGTAATTTATTTAAATAAAATATTAATTTTGAACAATACTCTGTGAAAAAAATACATTCAGTAATTTCCAGGAGGTTAATGCTTTCACCATTGTTAAAATCTTAACTTACATATAGTTATACATTACATTATATGTGTGGCTTGTTGCAAGAAATACCAGCATGCGTTTTTAGTTATTTTCGGTTTGTATGGTAGTGTGTGCTTTAAAGTCCCTTCTTTCAGTTTAAGAAAGGCGCAAGTCAAAACTCGATCCTATCTCCGAATTTCACTCTATCTTTACATTGGCCTATGATTGTTTTGTCATTTCAATGATGTAAGAAGGGCCAATGTTGCCTTAGCAAATTAAACCTATGTAATCCCACTGAATCTTTCTGGAATAATTTTGTTTTTCGTATATCGTGTGGAGCGTTCCCAATACCCTCGGCACATCCCTGAATAATAACTTCCATTCACTTATACTACGCCACAGGGGTAAAAGTATTGGAATCACTTCAACAATATGATCTCGAATACCGGTAGTAAAATCCTCGTTTAAGTTCACTTTCAGCTGCAACTTCGCTCACGCATCGTTATTAGGCTCTGTTATTGCTCTTTCAAAGAAGGTTATGATTGCTTGGGAGGAAGGGAGCCGTGCAATTTTGCTTCCGAAACTCGATCTGTGTAAATGGATGGATCAAGCATGTGTCAAGTTTGGTTGACGTTTCTGAGCATGTCAACTGCTACGGTCATTCGTCCTGCAGCGAATGTTGTAACCCGGGAGGTACCGGTGTTCTTCCTCTACTGGAATCGGCTACGAAGGCAGCGCTAGCGCCCGGTTGCCTGCGTGGTTTCTAATCTACAATTTGTTACTTTCATCCAGTCAAAAGAGCTATTGTGCTCAATGACTAGGCAAAGTAATATTTTAAGAGAATCGCTGACAATTCGGTCAGGTATTGCGAACGTAAGTATACGTTCGAAATGGCTAGATAAAGTTATAAATTCAGCTCCGTTAATAACTTCGACCAGTGCCGATTATTGTACATAACGGCTAGATATTATTCATAATGGCTGGATTAATTGAAATCCATTAAAAAAAACAAATAAAACCAAAAAACATAAATATGGGACACACAACTAGATGCGTTTGACTCGCAAGACTGCCTCAACCAGTATTATGTATTTTATGAGAAGTTTATGAGTATTTTATGAGTAGCCGTACTTTATGTGACGTACTTTATGAACCGTACTTTATGAGCTCTCAACCTTTTGAGTGGGAGGCTTTGCCCTACAATATGATGTAAGGCTGCAGAAGTAGTAGCAGCAGCAGTAATACTATAATAGTAGTAATGATAATAGTTATAATAATTTAAAATTCACACGGGAAATGACACATACAAATTAAGTAAGTACTACATAATTAAGTGAGTAATACGTATGACTCATGTAATTTAATTAATATAATTTATAATCTAGCATTAAACACGACGTATGCTATTCCTCTCCTGTCTCTTTAACAGTGGGAAATACCACCCGTGATGCATGCTAAAGAATATTGCCATTTATTGTGATACTATTGATGAGTAGGTAAAACGAACATTATCAGTTATTAATGCGACCTGGACCGACTCTTCGTTTTGATTAGGTTCGAATCTGGACCTGAGCATGGTCGTTTACCATTTGTATTACGTGCATGTGTTGCCATGGAGAGTTCAGCAGGCTCCAGATCAAAGAAGTCAAAAGCAGTTACAAACTACCTGTGATCTACTATGAGGAGTGGGTCAATATGTGCTTTTTTTTTCTTAAACTCTGAAGACGCTTTAGTAACTCTTCATATATTTAATTTGAATTATAAATACAGGTACCAACGAGCGTTTTGGCAAGAATTGATCAGACAATATTCGCCCTTGTGTAATAAAAATTATTCGCGAAAGCCAATCGCCTACAGACTGTCGCTATTTCTTGGAAAATGTGTTCCTATCCCTAGAAAAACGTGTTCCAAAAGGGGTGTAGTGTAGTGTGAGATTCGAGGAACCCATAAGTCTTAGAATGTGGTACTGATACCATCCCTTGGAAGGTTGAAGTTTCACCGATTTCGGAAAATGCAAAGAAAGAAAACTAATGTATTTTTATATAAAAGAAGTCATATTTTTATAACAATTAACTTTATATTTGTTATATATAATAACTTTATAAAAACATAATATAATGTTTATCTAAAACAAACTATTCGTATTATTATTCCATGGGAAGGTCTCAACAAGCGTCCAAATTGAGAATGTCGCGAACAAAACAGACACGGGATCTCCCTGGTTCGACATAGTTTGGGGCCAAAGCTTGGGAAGGCAATTCAATCTGTTAAATAGAAATAGAAGATGTTTTAAGTTGGTCACGAATTTGTATTATTATTATTATTATTATTATTATTATTATTATTATTATTATTATTATTATTATTATTATTATTATTACTATTATTACTATTATTACTATTATTATTACATGTATTCTCAAGAAAAATGCCAGGCCACTACCATCACAATTAGCCAGATAATTATCATTCAGAGACCCACTTCATTCAGTCAACGCAATTTCAACGCTCCACATTTCGAAAACCAGTGGTAGACGGTAGAAAGCGCGGTAGACCGACATTTTTCTTCTCTTAGTGTTATTTTATTACTCAACAATACTTAAATGTTTTAAAAGCGTGCATGACATTTAAAGATCAACTATTGAATGGGTTTATACAGAAAACATCCAAGCAACAAGAATCTATACAAGAGTTGAAAACAGGCTTTACAAATTAAGACATACCTTCAAAATTCTTTTAAAAAAAGTAAAGAAAGTTCTATGGCTGCAGCAACTATTGTTCTTACGCTTTTGGGTCAATAACCCTCCCCCGCTCTTCTAGCAAGTTCTTTGTAAAGTTTAGGGATACTGGCAATCTTTTATACGAGAAGCAAAGGCCGAAAGTGCTTTTTGGAAAATTCAGCGTTAACAATGGAAATCGGACACACACCTTTATAAGATTAGTGTATTTCAGTCTGTTCTTACAACAATTTTAAAGAAAAAAAATTGAGTAATTTTTTACAAAATTTTGAAAAAGACTCAGGAACTTCGAATGAAGTATCTCCGGAATTTATATAATTATTTTCAAAATCACAGGCTTTAAGATCGATTGAGGAATATTCATTTTGGCAAAAATCTTACGAATAGTTTTGGCTCTAGCGTTTTTCCAAGCGGACGGACGTTTAATAAAAAGCTTTTTTTGGTATTAAGGGACCACAGAATGTGAATTGTAACTACGGTATGTATTTGAGGAAGTAACTTTCTACTTACAGGAGCAAGAAAAATCCTCTTTCGCGGCCAGAGAGCCACAAATGTAGTCTTTCTGTCGAAGAAGGGCACGTTTAGTCGCATCATTATTATGACTTTATTCTACGTATACTAATGCGTTGTAGTTCTCCGTAGGTGTAAAGAAAGTAAAAGACAGAGTTGAGAGAAGCAGCAGTCTGTGATAACGATATCCATACAGTGGTGTTTGATTTTTGTTCTAGGACGTACGACTGTAGAAAGAAATTTTAAAGGAAAAATTCCAAGTGAAAGTGATGTTAATTAAATGGAACATAAACATTTTACAAGTTCACCTACATAACACGATACGTACAAATGTTATTACCAACTTGATGTAATGTAATAATTAATACGAGTTAGAAGAATTGGAAGCTATTTTGTTTTTCAAATGTTCAATGAGCGTTACAAATCTGTTAGTTCTGTTCATCGAAATAATTAATGTTTAATTAACATAAACGATGTTAGTAAAACATGGGAATTAGTTTTTAATATCCAATTTTAACTAGATAAAAAATTAAGCTCAGGTTAAAATCATTATTTAATGGATGATTTCAATCTTGTAATTAATATAATTGCCAGACTAGTAAATAAAATTCTGTAATTATATGATGGCCAAAATATACATTCGAATAATGGTTTTCCCGCGGATGAGTATTAAACTGCGTTACTGGTTAATAAAGATATTGGGAGTGACATTGTATTGTGACGTACATTTATTTTGCAATACTGATGAAACAACTATGAATTCCGTGGTGGTGGCAGATATCTTCTGGTTGATATGATTGATTGACAACTATGATAGATAGATAGATAGATTGATTGGTGCTTCCGGTCACGTCAACTGCTAAGGTCATTAATCCTATAAGTATTGTAAATGGCTTTTGCTCGGGAGGTGGCGGTGTGATCCGGCACTAACCTACCGTTGTCTAGCGGATTTTCCTCTAGCACGTATCTCCCGCCTGTGGGGCACCGCCCCAGCCGGGCCACCCCAGCCGGGCCACCCCAGCCGGGCTAAGTTCCTGACCGGTTCCTCCCGGTATGTGCGGTAATGTAGCGCCTGTATGTTCGTAAGTAAGGGGTGAAGACAGGAGAAGGAAATACTGTGCGCGGTCCGGTTTCCATTTGTTAGGGCTCTGCTCCGGCATTCGTCTGGAATTGACCGGAGAAACCGTGGAAAACCACCGATCGCAGCAACCGGCCGCTGGAATTCTCCTCCAGACAGCGTTTGAATTCCACCTAGCTAGTGTCGAAAATGCTGCCAGCGTCGGGACCGAAACCTAGTACTAACCTCCCGATTAGAGGTACCGCGGTGACACGAGTTGATGCCGTGAGCCACATTTCCCGGTGGCGCGATAACTAGCTGGGGTTGCATCATAGGCGGAAGAATAAAGAACTGAAGCTGTGGCTTAGCCTTGCCGAGCCCCATCCGAGCAGATCCGGGTCCCCGGCGATGTTCAAACAGGACGTGCGCCTCGCGAGCGCGAGCGTCGAACCGCCCGGCCGCGGATGAATCCGACGCCGCCGACACCGCTCCGACGAAGGCGCGCGTGATAAGGCCTCGTCGCGTTTCGCACCGCGCGCGAGTCATCCGCGTGATCGAGACGTGCCGGCGGCCATGAACCGCTCCGTCGCACCTTCGTGTGGATTTGGGGGCGTGTCAACAAAGATAGAGGGCGTTATCCGCGATTGCGCGGTGCCGAGTTTCTCGCGGCCGAGACGTCCACGTTGTCTGTATGTTTTTACTACTAATTAAAAAAATATATTGGAGAGATGAAATTACCAGTTATGTCCTCACAGAAAATACCCTGCATAAACATTCCCTAGTATATTTTATTTTAGTCTAAATAGTACTAAATTTCGACTGTCGCTGGAATCGACGTCTCGATAACCGAAATATCAGGGAGTTTGTGCACGCCATAGCGTCAGCACTATCGATCTTCTGCGCATGCGCAGATGCACTAAAATCGTGCGAAACGTGAGCTGTGCATGGGCAAAATATCGATAGTGCTTTAACGTTCGAGGTGGCACAAACTCCCTATCTATTAAAATACAAAAATATTATAATTGGCAAAACCTTTTTGATCGATCAGATAGTAAAACAACTTTGTGTCGTAGCTTTGTGTCGACACTCAAAATTTAAAGTGTCAATTATTTCCTCATTAAATTATTTTCGGTGAACACCGCTATGCTGCAACACACCTTTGAAAATCCCTGAGTTAGGCATCTCGTCATCAACCGAGAAGTTTGGGAACCACTTACTTAATCGTTCTTGCCCACTACTCGTATCGAAAAAAAAATGCCATAATATTTGCAATAATGCGTTTTATAGGTGGAGGAGTAGTAATAATTCTCCTAAAATGTAGTATTTCAGTGACAAAACCGAAGCCATTAATATATTAGATCACATTGCAATTACTGTTGCGAAAGCGAGGGTAACGAAGAGTGCTCTAACAGGGTATCGAACCTGTGATCCAGAAACGTGCCTGTAGAGCGCCCGCCCACGCCTCATAATTCTGCAGAAGTAGGACGCGTCGAACCAGCTGCGCGGCCTTTCAACGGCGGGGTGACATTACGCGGGCGCAGCCAAGGAGAATAGCGCGCAGGCCCCGCGCGTGGCAGGGGCTAGCGCGGCAGGGCCGACCGCGCGTTGCAAACGGTTGATTCTTCGCATCTGTTCGCTCACTCTGGCGGACCGTCGAACTCGCGGAGGCGATATTGAGACGCACACGCGCACGCACACGCACGTACACGCACACACACACACACTCACTCACTCACACACTCACTCACACACTCACTCACACACTCACTCACACACTCACTCACACACTCACTCACTCACACACTCGCTCACTCACTCACACACTCGCTCACTCACTCACACACTCGCTCACTCACTCGCTCACTCGCTCACTCACTCGCTCACTCGCTCACTCACTCGCTCACTCGCTCACTCACTCGCTCACTCACTCACAAAGTCACTTCGATGAAGCTACTTTGTATCACACGCAATGAGTCCAAATGCTGAAAGTACGAGTAGTGGAAGAAAGATGGAGTTTATACCAGCAAATTAATCACGAACTTATTTTCAAACTTTTATTTATTTAATTGTTCGACCAGATATTTTTAGTCACTCTTCGCATTGTGACCGAAAATTGGTCTCAATGCTGCCAGAAATACGAGTGTTATCTCCTTCAATGCGTTCGATATTGTCTAATCGATTTATTTTACAACTAAAGGAATTGCCGATTACTTTCTTATTATTAATGCATTATTGCCTCCCCCTTTTCAGATATTGTAAGGTAATCTAAATTATAAATATTGAGATTTGAAAGGATATGATTCTTTGGAATCGGCGTTTGTCCGGAAGATGTCACAATAAATTAAATATATCACATTTAGACGTATTATCTTCATTACAACTTTGTTTAAATGCTCTTGTAACTAAGTCAGGCATTATTCAACGATTTGGTTATTTCTACTGCTCACGAGAGGGCACACTGCGTTCGGAAATGCGCAATTAATTTAACTCTGCGTGCAGGTAATCCTTGTCTCAAACGTAGTTCTGAGATGTCAGAACTTCTGAGGCGTGATCAAAATGCATTTCAGGGATTAAAGACGAACGACAAAGAAATAGAATAAATAAGTCGTCATATTTGAAATTTTGTGAATAACTTGCTCACGAACTGGGAGGGTGGTAGTAAGTAGAAAAAAACACATTTGTGGTTTGAAAAGTTCACTTTTCTCTGGAATATTGCTAGTTCTTCTGAGTGCAATCTGTATTTCGTACGCAGTAATCTGGCAACTGATTGGCTTTACAATTTTCCTACGCACAATGCAAAGGCAACCAGCAATGCAACCGTTTTCCTCCTTTTAAGAAAATCGTATTTCCATTGCCTCGACTTCCATTCCGTTGATATAAATCAATTGTCTATTGTTCCACTGAAGAAAGTTCATAATTTGATTATATGAATGCAATATTTGATCAGAAAAGTAGATCATTTTCAGCATTCTCCTAATAGGAAATGAATTTTATGTATTAAGAATTTTTCGTAATTTCCTGTAAGGTATGTATTTGAAGAAAATAATAATAATCTCCTATAAAATTAATGACTTTGGAATTATTTCATGATTCCCAAACAAGTATGATATTCGACTGATTGATGATGATGATGGTTAATGAAACAAAATGGCATCATCCCGGTCGATTACGTGATGTGCAGGTTCATTGTATACTCGTTAGTAGTTGTCACGGTATCCTTGCCTATCGTTCCACTTTTGTGGCATAATCAATATTTACTATTTATATACTTAATTCAATTTCTAAACAATCACTCCTGCAGTAATGAATCGGTCAGGAGAAAAATGTCGCCATCCGTCTAGGTCCGACTCTTCCTTTTGAGAAACTATTCCGAATTTTAAAGAACGCTGGCACGCGACGAGTAGCTTTTGAAAACTCAGACGCGTTATCGGTCATGCACGTGTTCACCAAAATTCCAGAATCGTTCGTGGATTGTTTTATTATTTCGTGTTTCCGTGCGCGTCAACTGTTCTGGTTATCTGTTCCGTGAGTGAAGTACATTGGCAGGTGGCGTTCCTCCCGCACTAGAACGGAGATCCGGCCCCTACCTACACGGCTTGCGAGGCTTGCACCAGATGCCTCAGACAGCGGAGCACCGCCACCACCGCGACAAGAACCTGTAACAAGTATTGTACTTCATCTTCTGGGTCAATGACCCCCATCTCGGTCAGGTTTTCGTCCAGTTTCTCTGATCCTCGAGCAAATGCTGAGATGGCCCCTTGTTTTGCTTCCGGACATAAATGTAACTTCAAATTAACCTCTCCCCATAGCACGTCACACACAGTTTTTAATTGTTTTTGACGTAAATAAATAAATAAAGATCTAAGCTTTCCACTGGTTCTCCGAGTATAGGTAAGAAGTGTGTAAGTAAGAAGAGAGGAATCAGGCAGGAAAGAGGCTCGCAGTCCGTGGTCCGTGTGTTAGGATATTGCTTCGTTTGGTATTGGTACGAGGACAAATCACGGGAAGAAACGATCAAAGCAGTCGGCTGATAGAATTAACTTGGAGACAGCGCCTAAAATTCCCTGAATTCTAGTTAAGATAATCCTCTCGGCGGGCTTCAACCTCGTAATGCGTCCCGATCAGGGACAATAGTGGCATCAGTCATCAGCTGGACTCGGATTCTGATGACATGCCATCTTTTCATTGGTGTATTGTAGACAGTGCTAACTTGTAAATGAATCTTGACAAGTAGGTGTTAGAAATGTATAGTTATTGGGTTTTTTTTTTTTTTTTTTGCCATTTTGAATTTGTAGATCATTTTTGGGGGGCCTTGAGTCATTTTTATGCATTTAGTTTCCTTTTCTGTTTTTTTGTTAGTGAATGTTTCATGAATTTACAATGACACACTAAATCAAAGTTTTTATTGTATTATCAGTTCATGACTAAATTCACTACTGTAGTGGAGTTTGTTCTTCGAACTCTCAAAATTACGCGGATCTTCGGTAACTTCCTCGACCTGTCAAAACTGACGGTTGGAAGATCGGAGCTAAGAATTACACTTCCTCCTAAAATAAAGACTTTATGCCATTGAATATATATATATTCATCAAATAAACATTTTCATATAAATTTTTGAGTGTAATTTGTCTGATTTTTTTAATTTTCTCATTTTCAAGTCACTTTACGGTCATTTTGAAAGAATTTTTAGGTCATCAGACTCGGAGCCATGTGTTGGACCGCTGTGTAACCGCGCTCGTGTGTTGCAGCGCCGTCGCCGCAGGCGCTGGACGTGCTGGAGGCGCGCGTGGCGGCGGTGGAGGCGCGCGTGTTCGGGCCGCGGGGCCCGGCCGCCGCCGTGGCCGCGGGGGTGGTGCCCTCTGCCAAGGCCGCGGCGGCGGCGGGGGGCCCGGCCGGCCCGCTGGCGGTGACGGCTAGCCCGGCGGAGACGCGCCCCCTGCGGCTCGCCCAGGCCCGGCCGCCCCGCACGCGCCACTGGGACCGCCGCCGAGCGCTGGCGTCGGCGCACGCGCTGCTGCAGGGCGGCCACCTCGCGGCCGCGAGAAGTAAGTCAGCGCATGAAGCGCGCGGCGGCGTCGGAGGGTGCACTTGCTGCAAAACGGGGAAAACCGGAGGGGAAAAATCAGGGCATTTAATTGCTTTTGAAGTCAGGAAAAAAAAACAGGGAATTTGCGAAAGAATGGTTGAAAGGACCGACCTGGATGGCCGAGGTGGCTAAGAGCGTGGATCCACTAGCGCGCTTCGGTCCGAAGGGTCGCGGGTTCGAGGCCTTGAGCGATGTTGTTTGTCCCTTGTCTCTCATCTACGTCGCGGAGGGCCTCGCGATTCCGTGGTGATTCTCTCATTTGCTAATAAACTATTAAATTATAAATCTATATTAAAACCCATCTGGACCTATGGAATACAACTTTGGGATACCGCGGTCAACTCGAACCTAGAAATACTGCAGCGATTGCAATAAAAAAACTTCAAGATTGCTTGCCATTGATCTGTTTCAAATATAACATTGTACAGTGACATCCTTATACCCACAAAATACCAAAAACTCCAATCCCGTTGCCAAAAGTATTACAAACCAAAATAATTAGAAAATCACCCAAATTACTGAGCATTAAACTTACTAGACATTAGCCAAGTCTTAAGAAGGTTGTACAGATTTCATCATCTTGATCTCTTAAATAGGTTCGATTATTAAATGCAAGATTAGTGATCTGCATTAGTGTATATTATTTATATTGGTTTAGAATAGAAAATTAATCCGTGAAGGGCTGTGAATTTCCAGTTCCTTCACATTCCATTGTAAAACTTTGTCGAAAGATTTGCCTAGAACTCTTTCCTCTGAAACGCGTTGGATAGCGCGGTCTTGGAATACGGTTCTAGTGAGGTAATAATCGCCAAGTAATGCACTTATTTAAACTGTCTAGAAAGCCATTCTGCTCTATTGTGCTCTAAGCGTTTATTCACTGCATGCTACAAATGACTCAAAATCTCTGACGTCGTCCACCGTAAATTCTGGAGCCAAACCGACTGCTGTCCTCTTCACGTGTAGCGAATAACACTGAAGAGACGGTGCAAGTACAGGCTATTACATTTCTCTTTAATGTCTACTTCAACTATTAAAGCTGAAGTACGTAAGTCACAGGCACGGTATTTACATTTGCTTGCCATAAGCACCACGTGCGCCTCCTAATTGTATCCACAAACGGCGTCGTATTTCTTCAATCCGATTATCAAATTCAAACGCTCATGAGAGTGTCCACAGATGTGCTTCCGCACGGACGATTGTGCACTTTTGTCCGATGAGATCGGATGCTATAATAGGCAAAATGAAGTTTAGGGAATTGTAGGATTAAACAAAAACTCTTCCACGATCCAATAGTCTAGCACGTTAAAGTTGTAAACCTTTGCGCGTGTGTTCCAATTCCAGCCAGGACAAGCATTTTGGCTGTTTAGAAACATTCACGGAGGCTTGTGTTCGGTCACTGATGCGATTCACAAGTAACACAGTCGTTGACCGTGAAAATATAAGGAAACTTGCGAATATTTTGTACGCGTTCAGTTGGTAACTTGACCAAGTACCTAAGTTACAAATAATACAGGAAAGTATGTGATGTAGCACCACAAGTTTCTTATTATAACTATCTCTTTGCATTGATATTGAACAAAACAATGGTAGGAAGCGATCTCTGAAGAAAATCTGAAATTACTGCAATTTATTCGTAACGAAAGCTAGACTGTCCTGTTGCAAAAATAATTCCATTGTGCGTAATACTTGAACGGTAATGTAGTAATTGACTTTGAAAGTTCTAAATATAATTTCATGTAGCAGCGCTAGCACCATTTTTTGCTTTCCGTATATTTGCTATTTAGGTGTTGCGTTATGGAACAGCAACTTTTCTCTCATTGTTTGTATGAAAAGTATGCGTGAGTATTTTTTCTGTTGATCTTTCGCAGTGTATGTGATAGTTTTGGGGAAACCATTTTGTGTTGTTTTGTTCAGCATTTTCGCTGCTGCAGCTTTTTTGTAATTTTACTCAATTTATTCAAAATAATTATCCCAATAATACATAATGTCAACATAACCAAAACAAGATTCCCATCACGAATACATCGTGGTTTTCGTTTTTGAAAACTACTTTTCGGAGTGGTAAGTGATGTGTGTTGCAGGCGGCGGCCGTGCTGCACCGGCGCCTGCTGGAGCTGGACGCGTATCTGTCGCTGGCGACGGCGTCGGGGCTGGCCGGGGCGGCGACGCCCGCGGCGGCGGCGGCGGCCGCGCGCTGGCCGCTGGTGCGTCGCGAGGCAGCCGGCGCTGCGCGAGGCGGCCGACCGCCTGCGCCGCCTGGCCGAGCTGCGCGGCGCGCTGGACCCGCGGCCGCTGGCCGCCGCCGCCGAGCTGCGCCGCGCCTCGCCGCGCGCCGCCGCGCGCGCCGACGCGCACGCGCGACGCCGCGCTGCGCGTCGCCCTCCAGGTCAGGCGACGCTTTAAACTCCTCCCTACACGGAGGGTATCACGCAGAGGAGAAAGGTTTCCTGCCCCTTTGCTCCTACTCTTCTCTTCTTCCTTCTGGGATACAATTATGCATAGCTCAAAGAAATTGAGCCTTTCATTCTGTTCACGTGCATAAATTGTTTATTTGTTTTATTTATTTATTTATTATTATTATTTTTTTTATTTTTATTTTTACCATATGCTCTTGCTTTTTCACTGATGGCATATACTTCATCAAGTTTTTCTCTTACACTATATTATCAATCTTGTAGTCTTATTCCTGTCACCTTAGGAATTTCATTTCATTGGTTTTTAGTTTTCTTTCATTTACTTGTGATAATACCTCACCCTTGCATCCATACAGCAGAATAGGAACTGCAACTGTTCTATAAAATTTCAGGAGGGTATTTGAATTTAGTTTCCTTCCAAATGTTCTTTTGAAAAGACAGTTAATTTTTATTATATAGAAATAATTGTAATGCTGCAAATAATGTAATAGTTCTTTTTTTCCCTTTCTTCTTTTCTTATATTTCTTCGATATGCTTGTCTTCTTCCATCCTTCTGCTTGTCTTTATCCACCCGGAAATGGACAGTATACCACCTTAAACCGTTCATAGGATCTTCCCCAAATGAATGGAGGAAGCCCTGCAAATTTGAAACGGATCTTTCAATTTTAGAGTGTATTTTACATGAAGACCGGATAACATTTTCAAAAATTTTTCCCCTCCTAAAATATTAGTCCTTTTTAATTAATTTTGAGCTAAATCATGAGAATTTTGTTCGGAATGTTTAGAATTAGTTATAGAACTGTATAATATGTAAGTAGTCTAAAGCATGTGACTCAGAAGTCTAAATATTGAGGTTCAAATTCATGTCAAAACAATTTCTTTTTCTCTTTTATTTAAACTTTTGAATTTTCAAAAAATTGAAGATATCCATTTTTTTTCAAACCTCTGCACTTTTTCATCAAGAGCTTTTCAACTGATAGTTGAAGTGTTGTTAGGTCCAAAATCGCATTATTATTTTATTAAGTAATTTACTTTAAGTATTTCTACTTTTTAGTAACCATTACTACTAATACAAGAAAGTATTTGCTATTGTTATTCCTACAGTTACATATTTATGAACCAACTTAAAAAATTGTTAAAAAAGTGAATAGTCCCTTGTGTAGCAGATGCTTTAAACACTAACTTTGCCTACTTCTCCATTAATCCACCCCTGCCCCCACTCACTCACCACTCAGCAGCCCTCCTCACACCTCACAAGTTACATCTCTCCTACATCTTTCTTGACTTATCTCACTATTCATCACTCAGTTAGTTCACCATCCAATCAACATAATGCATCATCAATGTCTCGTAAGTTTTTCAGCACCCTGTGTTCTGCCATCCATCTTATTCACCCAAATCTCTCCTTGAGCAGAGAATATGCAAATAAAGAAAGCATTTCAGTGTTTGTCATAGGTATAAAAAAACAATTAATATCAATCTTTTAAAATACATAATTATGTATTTTTTGCCTTTGGTTGTCTTGCATGAAGTGGGCAAGTTAAATTTAGTGTTGATATGTACTACTTTTTCTTTGCAATCTTCAAATTATTAGTTTTATACCCTATGATTTTTCCTAAACTAGAAAAAATTTTCAGAAGTCTCTTTTAAATAATATTCAGTTCAATACTGTTCAAATTTAATCATATCTTATTTTATGTGGCGAGGCTCACGCCATCAATGGTACTCTCCCACCTGACTGCGCATTTTTCAGTAATATAATTTTAATTTGCATCTCATCAAGTAATTATTAACTTTATTTTCTCCTAATATTTGTTAGTGTGTTCAGCTAGTATTATTAGATAGTTGATGTTACACTTCTAACCATTCCTCACCTTTTACATGTGCCAATCAATTTAATTATGTGTTAAAAATTAGGGCCCAAACAACAGATCTTTTCTGTCTCTACTTCTCTTGATATTCCTATCCTGCTCATCTTAAAAGTGCACCTCTTTCCTATTTATTTATCAAACATATTCATATAATAGTAAAACTTAAACAAATATTGTATTCATGTTGAGGATGGTACAAGCATGCCAAAATGTTTGGTAAATATTGCATGTCTTTTAGTAGATGATAGATAATTTAATTGGTATTTAAGATTATATCTTTTACATTTACACCTTTGAAGTCAAATATTTTATGGATATCACTGATTGCATTATAACCTATGTATCTGAAAAGTATTTGAAAAAACATGATATATTAACATTTATTCCAATTTAATTACTTGTCTTGGAAGTTATTGGAAGCAATGTCAACAAGTCACAATTAATACAAATAGATGCAGTTAGAATAACACCCTACTCACTTTCATTTATAGGACAAAACAGGTTTAATCAGCTCTCCTGTAAAAGAAGTAATTGTAACCTTGTGCTCCATTTTCCTTCTCTGATCTTATTCTGATATATTTTATCAACAATGGGGATATAATTTTTGCATTATCATAACTAAACTTCAAGCTTTTGCCTTCACAGCTTATTTTCCAAACAATTTATAAAAAAATAACAGGTTATCACAGCAAACTTGTGCTATTAGAAATCTGGGTAAAAAATACTATTAGTCCTTTTTATTATCAATGTGTTTTTCTTTTCGTGTTTCAACTTGTTTCAAGAGTTTCCTTGAAATTCATTTTTCAGGTTGCAAAGTTAAAAGAGCAGCAGAATGCAGCTTTGGAGCATGTTACACTAGGACTTGCTCTTCTGGAAGCTCAAGTTTCAAGACTTGAAGTTGCTGCTATGCCTCGTCAACCTTTAGATTAGATTTATTGGTTAACTGTTCATTTTTCTAGCTGTATTAAAACATTCATGTTTTTTCTGCTGACTATTGTTATTTATCATGCTTGGTAAAAATAACACATCAAATATTTATCTCAGACTTAATCCAAGTTGTTTGTACTAAAAAAATCATTACTAAATAATTAGAAACCTTTATGTTGAGGTATGTTGTAACTAATTGCAAAATAAATGCACATTTGCTAAAAATATGTTTGTTTCTCTGAAATTTTTTTAGTTGCCAATTTTCAGGATGATCTGGCAGTGGCATCTCAGAAAATGAAATTCATACCCACTGAACTCACAAACATGGTTTTAAAAATGTTTTATTAACTGATCTAACATTTCCTTAGTGAGGAACATTTGAAAACATAATGATAATGTATAACATTTTATATTAATTGGCAAAAGGGGAGTAAACCAAGTAATGTTCTCGACATAGAGTAATTTGAATTTTTGAATGAGAAATATGCATTCGATTGTGACAACTAATAAATACGTAGGGGAACATGGAGCAAAGTGGAGCCATTATGCTTATAGCAACAATACAGTGTATGTTTTGTTTTTTAAAAAAATGATACATACTTAAAAATTTGATACCTTCTACTATAACATATAGAAAGACTGTGCTACTTTCCATAAAACATGTTCGTACTTTTTTACTATGTGGAGCTACGTGGAATACTGTAAAAAAAAACATTACCAGCCCAATTTTGAACTAGTCCATGAACACAGAAGAATAACAAACCCCAATGAAACAGCCATATTCAAAAAACACTTCTCTGAAATTGCTGGTAAACTACTAAAAGCAAGAAATCCAAACACTACACCTCTACAAACATCACCTTTCTTTAAAAACTCGCTTTCTAGCATGTACATCACTGAAACATCAAAAAAGGAAATTCTTCAAATTATAAACAAAATGCAAAATAAACAATTCGCTGAGATAGACAACATTCCAGACTTCTTAATAAAAAAGATTGCTTCATATATCATCAAACCATTAACATATTTATACAACCAATCACTAACTCACGGGTCCTTCCCAAACATATTTAAAATTGCTGTAATTAAACCTACACACAAAAAAGGTAACAAACAAGATGTAATGAATTATAGGCCAATCTCACTCTTGTCAGGTTTTTCAAGAATATTAGAAAAACTGTTTTACGAAAGAATAAAAAACTACTTGATACACTGTAACATTATCACTGACACACAACATGAATTCAGAGAAAATCGTTCAACTGAAACTGCTCTATTCACCTTTGTAAATGAAATCCTCATGGCATTAGAGCAAAAAGAAATTCCTGTTGGTCTCTTTCTTGACCTGACAAAAGCCTTTGACATGATAGATCACACAATTCTATTGTCAAAATTAGAATCATATGGAATACGAGGAATTGCTTACAATTGGATAAAATCATACCAATCAGACCGAAAATAAATAGTAGTATTACCTTACCAAAAAGACAACAAAATAAATAACCATCACTCTGACCCAAGGAATGTGACATTTAGGGTCCCGCAAGGATCCACACTAGACCCGATTTTATTTCTTATGTTTGTAAATGACCTGCCATCAATAATGGAAAACAACAAAACAGTACTTTTTGCCGAAGACACTAATATAATATTCAAAGAAAGAACAAACAAATCTTTGCAAGACAATGCCAATTTAGCCATCGACAAGCTAGTTCAATGGATCCACCACTCACCACCACCATAGTGGATGAAGGGTGCTACGAGGGTTGCCTTTTATATTTCAGAATTAGAGAACAAAAGCAAATATTAATCATCGAAAATTGCTTTATTGTTTTTCAAAATATTCCTCATGAAGATCTACACACTTTTGCATGAGTTTGAACCAATTGTCGAAGCACTTTTGCCACTCTGATTGAGGTAGCTCCAAAACATGCATTCTGAATGCAGCAACCGCTTCTTCAGGTGTCGAAAAACGTTGACCTCTCAGTTTGTTTTTAACGTACGGGAATAAAAAGAAGTCATTCGGTGCCAAGTCAGGAATATACGGCGGATGACTCATTAAATCGATGTTTTGGGTGCCCAAAAATGCAGTTGTTTGAGCCGATGTGTGAGAGCTCGTATTGTCGTGGTGAAGAGTGATCCATCTTCGACGGTTAGTTTTCCTGAGTTCTTGGAAGACAGCTGGCAAAAAATTATTGTGTACCACTCGAAATTGACTGTTCTGCGTTGTTCTAGTGGTATGGTTGCGACATGTCCAGTTTTTTCGAAAAAAACAGGCGACCATCTATTTGGAACATTTGGAGCATTTCTTTCGACCAATCGACACGAGCCTTTTTTTGAGCGATTGACAAATTGTGTGGGATGCAACGCGAACAAATTTTTTTGACAGTCAAATGTTCATGCAATATTGAATGTATGCTGGTCCCACTAATCCCTACGGTTGTCTCAATCTCACGATAGCTCACATGACGATCTTGAAATATCAGTTCACGCACAGCATCAATGGTTTTCGGAACAACAACTGATTTTGGACGATCTTCGCGAAATTCGTCTTGGAGTGAACTACGACCACGATTGAATTCACCATACCATCGATAAACACTGGTCCTTGTTGGATCTTCATCGCCAAAAATTGAATTAAGTTCATCCATGCACTGTTGCTGAGTTAATCCACGTTGAAAGTTGTAAAAAATAATCGCACGAAAATGTTCACGATTTAATTCCATTTTTGGGCCAAGATGAATCTTTTAACTTACTGTAGATAACTCAAATAGCACTCGTATGTCAAAACGTTCTGAGTACGTATAACTTCAAAACATCCAACTTTACGATAGAGCTGTCAGTTGCCAGATCGCAACACCAGGGTTGCCAAATCCCGAAACATAAAAGGCAACCTTCGTATTAGAGAGCTCTTTCCCATAAAAGATCGCTGGGTGAGGCAAAGACAGAATGATTTTATGTTCAACGATGTTGATTGCTTTACGACAGACGAATTGCGGAAAGCAGTGAAGAATATGAAAACCGGGAAGGTACAAGGATTGGGTGGGATCCCCACCGAAATTTTAAAATTAGTGGTACAAGTATATCCAGAATGTCTTTTGACAGTCTATAATAGATGCCGTAAGGACGGGAAATTTTACAAGAACTGGAAGAAACAAAAGCTGGTAAAGGGCAAGAAACCGTTGGAACAGACATCGACGTATAGACCTCTGTGCCTTCTTGATACTATGGGCAAGTTACTGGTGGGGCTAATACTCTCAAGACTTGAGAAATATATAAGCTTTTCTCATAGACAATATGGATTTCAGAAAGGCTGTTCGACGACGGATGCGATTTTAGAATTAGTTCGCATTGCAGGGACAGCTAGAAATGGAACTGGTAGGAAGAAGGGATTCTGCGCACTTGTAGCAATTGATATTAGAAACGCCTTCAATTCAGCCAGGTGGAAGGATGTCATGGAAGCATTGGTTGACGGGGGAACCCTGAATTGTTAAGGATCGTCGAGGACTACCTTCATGAAAGAAAGATAATTTATAGGATAGCATCAAGATTGAAGAAAATGTGATGTATGGAGTCCCACAAGGGTCCAGACTTGGCCCCTTTCTATGGAATGTACTGTATGATGGCATATTGAGAATCAACCTTCCAAGAAATACGCAAATAATACGATACGCGGATGATACACTAATAATAAATCATAGAGACGATATTGAGGTGCTTGAACTAAGAGTGAACGAAGCCCTCTATTGAATTAAAAGATGGCTAGACAGGCGACTTCTGCAGATAGCAGTATGAAAAACTGAAGCTGTGTTAATTATCGATCGGGGGGCTTTTCGCTTTCCCGATATCCGACTGGGAGAAGAGAGAATAAATTGGAAGCGCCAAATAACATATCTAGGGGTTGAGATAGACAGTAAACTTAAGTTTGTGCCACACATAAGTGTGATGGCAGAAAAGGTAGCGAGGACAGGATCCAACTTAGCAAGAATACTACCGAATGTAGGTGGACCACGAGAAGCCAAGTGAAGGTTGATATTTGGAGTAGTTCATTCACAACTGTTGTATGCAGCACCAGTCTGGGCGAGCTCATTGGAAAACCAGGTTATGAGAAATAAGTATGCTCAAGTGCGAAGACGAATGGCCCTGAGGGTGGCGGCTGCCTACCGTACGGTGTCTACTTGCGCAGTGCTAGTATTGGCCAGTACCCCACCCATCGATCTGATAGCTATGGAAAGGAAAAGGACGTCTTACAGGAAGCTCGACAAGTAAACAAACATCTTCCTCCCAAGGAAATAAAGAAAATTAAGAGTAATGCTAGGAAAAAAACTTTTGGAAGAGTGGAAAAGAAGGTGGAATGTGGGCGCTAAAGGTAGATGGACTCACCGGATAATTAATAACATCGAGTGATGGGTCGGTCGAAAGTATCGGGAGGTGAATTATTACGTATCCCAGGCTTTTACGGGACACGGCTTTGGTAAATACCTTTTCGATTTCAAGATTAAAGAAAGTCCGACATGTAGCTTATGTCGAGAAGATATTGACGATGCAGAGAATACGCTGTTTCAGTGCAAGGCATGGAAAGGGAGATTTGTAACGTTAAGCTTCAACAAGTGGTAACTCCAGAAAACATGGTGGACATTATGTTAAGTTCGGAGAAGTGGACTGTAATAGAGAACTACTTAGTCAATATCGTGAAGGAAAAGGAGCGGAAGAGTTAAAGCACTAGCTTCCAGTCAATCTTCCACGCGAAGTAATGTCTTGCGACGGTTTCCGCGTGGAAGAAATCACGACTTAGGAGATGAAGGTTTAAGGTTTTAGTCGGTAAACTAAGAACGGGAGTTCGACAGTACTGGCTTCACCGGTCTACGTAAAGGATTTCCCCCTAATAATATAATAATAATAATAATAATAATAATAATAATAATATAATAATAATAATAATAATAATAATATTAATAATAATATATATAATAATAATAATCAATAATAATAATTAATAATAATAATAATATAATAATAATAATAAATAATAATAATAATAATACAATAATAATAATAATAATAATAATAATAATAATAATAATAATAAATAATAATAATAATAATAATAATAATATAATAATAATAATAATAATAATAATAATAATAATAATAATAATAATAAATATAATTTTACAAAAAACAATACATATCAATTCTGTTAGCAACTACATAAAATTTATCAATATTAGTTCATTCTATATTTAAAACTTGAAATGGTGAGGACGAGGATGCAAGTTTTGACCAGTGTTTTTCTTTTCTCTTCTTTCAATTTGTACACTGTAGTCCTCCTGCAGTACCTAATGCATCTAGCAAATCCAGAGAGAAATAGAATTTTCCGTTTTTGTTTTTTGTCAGGCACTCTCTTTCTACTTCATAGGGTGCGATATGCCAGTTCTTTTTTTTTTTCTTTTTTTTTTCTTTAGCTCGAAACAGTTAACATGAAACAGAAAGACTAATGATAAAGAAATTCTTATTTATTTATATTTTTTAAGCAAAATGTTGTTGTAATTTGAATACTCCTTTACACTGTAGAACATGTTAAGCAGGAAAGCTTTCAATTTACTTTTAAATGTATGAATTGTGTTTATGTCTTTAATATCATTGCCTCGTTTGTTGTAAAGTGTAATGCCCTCTGTTAGGGTACTTTTTTGATAAAGTGTAGTTTCAGAGTGGGGAACATTTAGGTTATCCTTTTGATGGGTGTTGTAGTTGTGTACATCGAAATTTAAAGTAAAAGTGTCTTTGTTTTCCACAAGAATTTTCTTTGAGAAGACCATTATTTCAAATATATACATGCATGGTAGAGGAAGAATCATTAGTTTATTGAACAAGGGTTTGCAAGACTCCAACTTATGAGTGTTGGTCATTATTCGCAATATTCTTTTTTGGATAATAAATGTGCGAGTGCTTTCAGAGGCATTTCCCCAGAATATTATTCCATATTTTAGGTGTGAGTGCACATTTGCAAAATACATTGTTCAAATTGTCTCAATGTTGGAGCTTGACCTGAGGGTGTATAGGGCAAAGCAAGATTTGGTGAGCTTGTTAAGATTTAGGATATGAACATTCCATTTTAGGTTTTCTTGAATTGTTAGACCGAGGAAGGTAGTTTCAAGAGATATCGTTACAGGGTTATTGTTTATGAGCAAATGCTGTAAGAGTTTTTCTTTAGATCGAGGATTCATGAAATTTAGAGAGACTGTCTTGCTGATATTTATGATGAGTTTGTTGTTGTGAAACCATTTTACTAGTGCTTGCAAAGTTTTGTGAGTTTCTTTTTCTAATGATTGTTGTGTTTTTGCTTTGATGATTATGTTTGTGTCATCTGCAAACAAAATTATTTTGTTATTTTGTGAAGCCAAAGGCATGTCATTTATGCATATAAGGAATAGTATCGGCCCAAGGATGCTGGACCACATAATTGCTAGACTACATAATTTATCATTTGAGGGCAGGAGTAGTATGAGGAGATTTTTGTTTTCTTTAGTGTGCAACTATTTGGCTTTTGATAAATATGATTTGATCCATTGACCTGCAATGCCTTGAATCCCTAGTACTGCTAGTTTTCTTAAAAGTATGTGATGGTCAATAATATTAAAGGCTTTTGACAAATCTAAGAAAAGGCCAACGGGAATTTCCTTCTGATTTAGTGCAACAAGTATGTCATTTAAAAAGGAGAAGATGGCTGTGACTGTGAATCTATTACTCCTGAAGCCATGTTGTGCATTGTAAGGACATTATTTGGCTTGAGAAACTGTTTGGAGTCCCATCATTGAAAAAGCCTTCCAGAAATTTTGAAAATCTGATAACAAGGGAGATAATTTCTCTAGTTCATTGGATAAACTATTGCCCTTTTTAAACATTGGTTTAATTTTTGCTGTTTTGAAATATCTGGAATATGCCTGTTTTTAGACAGTAATTGCAGATGCGAGAGAGTGGTTGCACATACAAAGGAGCACCTGTGTTAACAAGAAAATCTGTCCATGCATACTGAGAATTTATCTCTCAATTTGTTCAATGATTTTAAAAATGTTAGAGAGGGTTTCATATAAAAAATATGGAATTTACAGTTTGTGTAATATTAGTGTTTGGTTGGTGTGTTTTATTGTTTACAGAATGTTGAGAGATTCACTTATTACTAATTTGTGAAAAGTGTTCATTGAATATATCAGCTATTTCTTGTGTGTCTTGTACAGTTTCGTTTTTGTAGTAGATCTCTATATTTTTTCTGTTATTATTAGTTGGTGCTGTAGTCTTTTTAATAATATCCCACATATCTTTTTTTTATTACGTGCATTCGCATAGTACTTATCATTTATCATAATTTTTGCTTGTTTGATTACTTTTTCTAGGATCGAATTATATGTTTTGTAATATGAAATGAAATTTGAGTTACCTTTGTTAGTATTTTATACATGTTGCATTTTCTTTCACATGATACGTTGATGCCAGTGGTAATCCACGATTTAGTTTTCTTATTTTGGATCTTTTTGAGTTTTTGATGAAAAATGGCATTGAAATGTCTTAAGTATATATTTATTAATGAATTAAACTTATCATTTGTATCAGTTATCTTGTATACTTCATTTCAGTTTTTGAATCTGAGTAATGTTTCCTTGGGAATAGTTACAGATTTCCTTGTAAGTTGTCTGTTCTGCGGTTTTTGTTTCTGTTTGAAGTGTTAGCTTCTGGGCAGTGTGATCACTGAATCCTGTATTAAATGTAGCAACAGAAAAACAATGGTTATTTGCATCTATTATTATTTGATCTATAGCAGTGCTACTATTTTTGTATTTTTGCGTTGGTGTATTTATGGTTGTTGGTAAATTGTATGATTTTAGTTGGTCTTTTAATAGATTTTCATTACTGGATTGTGTGAAGCAATTTATATTGAAGTCACCGCAAAGAATAATTGTATACTGTCTGCGTTTTTGAAGATTTTTAGAATAACTTCCAGATTTTTTAAAAAGATTTTCAAATTCCCAGCAGGGCTGTTATATGTACATAAGACCCATGTTTTTATTGTTATTAAGTCAGTGATAGATATTTCAAAGTCCGTTTCTTTTAAAGATGAATGTGACTGGTGTAGTGTACAAAACTAATTGTTTCTTTAATAAAAATGCATATCTAATTATATGCATGATGTGCATTGTTAATATTACGACATTAGCTAGAGAGAAACCTGGTATATATGTGTTATCTAATTGTTCTTTAGTTAGCCAGTGTTCTGTGAAGCACGATACTGAAATGTGGTTGAGTTTCTCCTTAATTAATATTTCTATATCAGTGAGTTTATTTTTCAGTGACTGTACATTTTGGTGAAGACTGTGCAAATAGTTCTTATTTTTGTGTATTGTCTGCTTCCCTGCCGATGTTAGTTGCTACAGGTTATACACAGGAGTGGGTTTTCAGTTGCAGCAGAAGTTATATGTACGGATGGGACGGGCAGTAGGAAGTGTGGAATTATGTGAAGGCGCTGGAGAGGAGAAGAAAGGTGAGGAGGTGGTTGGAAGAAGTGGAGTGGGCAGGAGAGGTGTAGGAGTAGGAACTGGCATAGGTAAAAGAGGACTGGGGGCAGGCGAGGTATGTAGAGTGGGCAGGAGAGGTGTGGGAGTACGATAAAGAACTGGTGGGGGTAAGAGAGGACTGAATGCTGGTGAAAGATGCGGAGTGTGTAAGGGGGTTGTGCATGGAGAGGCGAAAAAATGGGTAGGAGATGGATGTGGGGTGGCTGGGGCGGGGGTTCCCAGTAGGTGCGAGATGAGCATGGCTCCTAGTTTTTGTTTACCTATCAGGTTCATGTGGAGACCATGCAGAGTAAAATGTTTTCTTGAGAGGTTGTCAAGATCAACAAGTGTGATAGGTGTTCCCTCTCAAATGCTGTCTTACATGATAGTTTGCAATCTTAATTTCATGGTTTATAGGCATGTTGTAGAGAATGGTTTATGGAATGTTGTTTCATGCTTTATAGGAATGTTGTAGTATTTCATGGTTATAGTAAGCATCCTGTGTTGTGGCTGCTCTTATAAATGCTTCTTCAAAGAAAGAATTAACTTTGTGGAGAGTCACCACCTTGCCTGGGTGATTTTGAAGCCAGTTCTAAACAGTTTGTGAGTAAAAGGCACTGAGGGGCAACATAAAACTCACCTACTGTGTGCAAATATATGCAACTCACCACTGCTGACAAAGGTAAGGAGAACTTGTACATAAATTCATTTTCCCGAACTTTGTTATGAGATGTCAGATTAACAGTTCTTCCTTAGAATTAGTAGAATAGTATCTCTATTTAACATCAGGACTATGTTTTGGTTAGCCCAACTAATCACCCAGCTGCCATATTTCAGTGCCCATAATAACTTTCTGTGACTACTGATGTGAGGCTGGATTTAGAAGCTGAGGGCCCCAAACTCAAAATTATGGTGGGCTCATCTCCCAAATCATGTTGTTCAGATTTACTAAATAAAACATCAATTATTCAAAACAACTTGTCGTGCAAATTAAATTTATAGAATTGATTGTATAATTACGTATTGATTGTATATTTACATTTTATACTTAAGCACATTATTAATTACTATTATACTTATTTGATATTAATATAAAAAAATATTTTACAGATACTAACTTATTTTCTTTTTTTATAACTGTAAAATACGATCAATAGAAACATAATTGTATTAAAAATTCCTGTTTGGGTAATGATTTCAAAATTATGGTGGGCTCATCTCCCAAATCATGTTGTTCAGATTTACTAAATAAAACATCAATTATTCAAAACAACTTATCGTGCAAATTAAATTTATAGAATTGATTGTATAATTACATATTGATTGTATATTTACATTTTATATTTAAGCACATTATTAATTACTATTATACTTATTTGATATTAATATAAAAATATATTTTACAGATACTAACCTATTTTCTTTTTTTATAACTGTAAAATAGGATCAATAGAAACATAATTGTATTAAAAATTCCTGTTTGGGTAATGATGTCCGTTTCAATTTTTGAAGCATAACTGACACTTAATGAAAGATAAATTATTTGTTTTGAGAATGGTGAAATTGCATATTTAAACAATGGTTTATTAACAGTCAGACATGATTTTTGGTTGATTCATGTACTGCTGAGAACTTAGAACTAACTAAAGCTACAATGAAAGGCATTTTCTACCAATATATGGGAGTATTACCGATACTACCCTTGGTCTCATCTCAGTGTTTGTACTTTACAGGATAAGGCGGCATGTTTCTTTAGATACATCATCCCAAAGTAATCCATGGAATATACCTATTGTTCCCTACGATTAATGATGAAATCAAAAGTTTATTTTTAACATTATTAAAGGTAAATGGTGATGAATAGGAGGTGGATTTTAATGGAATGTAATTTTTTTTCATGTAAGGACAATACTATTTAGTAAACAAATTCATTTTATATTATGACAAAACGAAATGACCCATTTTTGTCATTTTTTTGCATTTTTCAATGATTTCGACTAATAAGTCAAATTGCAAATTTTTGGAAGTTACAAATTACTTATTAGACAACACATAACATTACAAAGCTTCTTTCTTTTTGTTTGTTTAGTTTAATCAGAGTTATAAATTGTAACATAGTTATTACAATATATTCATTACAAATATTGTTGTATTTGTA
The DNA here is from genome assembly GCA_017312745.1 of Gryllus bimaculatus. Classification (NCBI taxonomy): domain Eukaryota; kingdom Metazoa; phylum Arthropoda; class Insecta; order Orthoptera; family Gryllidae; genus Gryllus; species Gryllus bimaculatus. The sequence goes on along the minus strand of BOPP01000002.1, from coordinate 3,265,751 downwards.
AATAATTAATCCTCTGATAAAAAATATATCTGATTAAAATCATGATTTAAATCAATTGAATTAAATAATTGCCACCCTACCTTGTTTAAACATCATGAAAACCATGGAATCAAGAAAATATATTTTTTGTGTTTTTGTCAAGAATTGGAATGAAAATATTTGCTTTGCTGTAGAAAAACTATTTACAGCGGTAAATCAGCTGCAAATGTTGGCTAGTGTTTCACAGCATTGACTTTCAGCTGCAGAAAATGGAAAACAATTATTAGAATATCTATATTCTCTACAGAGATTAAAAAATCTGCACAGAGAGTGAAGCTACATTTATTTTTACTACCTATTTTCCAATTTCTTTGTATTGTAATTCAATGCAAAACAGAGATTTCATTTTTAATGAGTACTGTGATAAAGTGGAATTTCAGGTCTTTGCTTCTTAAATACAAGAGCCCCTGCTGAGGAATTCTCTAGTTACAACCATCCACAGAACAGTCTTGCATCATTCAAGAGATAGCTGTTTTATGACTTGTAAAGGGGAGAATAAAAATATGTAAATTATGGAGGAAAATAACAGGAAAACTAAATATTGACTCAATTCAAGATATACATAAATGTTTAATATTTGTTCTTGGAAATCATTACCCTTTGTGAAGTAGTGTTTTCATTAACAAGAGGAATTTTGAAACATAATGTGTGTGATAAGTATGGTAAACACAATAGGAAAAGGTAACCAACGATGAAAGGGAAAATAAAAGCCATTCCTCTAACCCTTTCGCTCTCTACTTACTAATTATTCAACCCTAATCATAATTTAACTAGCCAGAGGAAATGACCATTCAACAGCATATTTAGACACTTTGCTTTTGAGTTTTAGATTTACTTCTTCTATCTTAGATATTTTTAAGTGACTTCAAAAGGAGGAGGTTGAACTCTTAAAGTGAACTATAAACTTGTTTGTTTCTTCCGCCATAACTTTCTCAAATGTACCCCAATTGAAATTTCCTTTTTCTTTCAACCTTATAATCTCTAAGTGTCACCATTCATAAAGGGGCCCAAAGGTATAATAAATAATGAAGTGATACAACACATAACCCATACAAACACCACTTTCACCTAAACCATATATATGAATTTTTTAAGAACTGATATTCTTCACTTGATCTAGCTTAATCTGAGACCCTGAAAATTGGAAAGAAATCTTTTAATTTAAGGAGTACTACTTTAAATTAAGCGAATGGAACTTTTTAAAATATTTCCCCAAAACTGTTCCACATTTTTGTTTAATTTTTGGATTGCTTGAATTAATCAAATTTATTTACAAATAAGGTAAGAGTAGGTTGTAATTAACACCTTTGAATTAAAGAAAAATATGGAATTTCAACTTTTTTTTAACCATTTTCTTATATCTCCATAATTGAAGCTAAATGCAATTAATGCAATCTATTTGTCAATATTATCACTTTTATAATTAATGTTCATGTTAAAATTGTCATTTCACAGTTTTTTCAAGTAAGTATTTTTTCCATACTTTTAAATTCAATTGTAAAGAGTTTTTCAAAAACTACTCTGCATTTTTTCATCAAATTTTTTGAATGGATACTAAGCAATTCACTGAATTATACCGATGGTCAAATTTTATAACTTTGTTCTATCAAAACTCACTTATAGATATGTTCAGTCACTAAACAATTGCCTATATCAGGTTAAAAGATTGCAGGAATATTTTTTTCAAATAAAGACACAAACAATGAGGTTATAAAATCTTTCAAGAGAACAAGGAGGGAATGAAGGTATATGACTGAAGTAGTAAGTTTTATGTTGTCCTGTAAATGGTGTCTGTGTATTCATTTAAACCTTTCAATTTTCAAAAATTATACAAAAATGCAGATGACATCTTTTCTCAGAGAAACAGACAGACATTTCGAGGAGGGAATGATACTTTTTTTTTTTTCCAGCAGGGCCTCTTCCCAAAAATGAAATATAAAAAAATAGTGTAAAACCAACTTCAAAAAAGGAAAAAACAGATTTCAAACATACATATAGTCTTTTCATTTGGCAATGACTTTATTAAAAAATTAGTACCATGTAATAATCATTATTAAATAGAAAGATGAAATGCATGTTTAAAATTATTTTTTACTTCAAAGTGTATCTTTATATTTCAAAGTCAGTTTCACTTTATTATTATTTACTGGCATTTTCACATAATTACTTTGATGAAAACATTAAAAGCTTCTAAAATAATCAAACTATGAATACTCATATATCATTTTATTTTTTTGTGTATGACACTATTCAATCTTTGAAAATGCTATCATCTTTCCCATTCATTAAGATTAAGTATTGGAGAAGAATCATGCCTTCCATCAATCAGCAGGACATCAATAATATAAATTACTGACATCTCAAATTTTGTTCTCCTTTATCTTCTTTGCAGTGTTAGTTTCTCTCTATACAAAATTCTATAAAATTAGCTACAAGTTTAAATGTTGGCAGTTTTCCCTTGCCATTTTAAGTCTACAGTGTTCAGTCTTTCTATTGGAGTTCAAATTACAGGAGATAAGTGAAACAGTGTTAAATGTTTATGTAAAATGATATCAAATTACTTTATTTTCTACCCGCCTAGACTTTTTGTTTACAAGGGTGCACACTGTAGCATTAGATTCCCGCATATTCAATGCAACTCAATAACTCAACACTTCACCAAGTCATGGCCTGAACCCCAAAGACCAAAAACTGGTCTTACTTTCAAGATTAAGGTTTGTCAATACAATTTTTTAAGATGTTTTTAGGAATACTTCTATAATAGAATCTTTGCTGCCATGACATTTGTAATAACAAAAAAGAAAATACATTGCTAATTTTGCTTTAATTACTAGGTAATTTTGCTTTAAATCACTTAAGGCACATAAATTTGTCAATGAGAAGATGAAATTCCTTAAGATTAAGATAAAATCAGTCTGTTAATCCCACATGCCCCCAAGTTCTTACCAACTTGGACCTCGAGGTTCCTTGAGGTTCTTTTGTATTGTACTTTTTTGTTTCCTTTTTGTAAATGATTAACTGAATTGTTTTTGTTTTTTGTTTTTTGCATTTAAAAAAAGTTCATGCTAAGAAGGAAGGGGATAAAAACAACCACCAATTCATTGTTGACTGTCAGTACTCTATTTCCAGATGTACCGTTTATGTACATTTATAAAACTTCAGACAAGATATATATATATATAAAAATCATTTATTTTCTCAGTAAACTTTAAAAGAAACACACATTACCAAGCTGTAGCCACAATAACTTATAATGCAAAGTAAATTGCAAGACTTTCATTTTCATATCCTATATTTCTTGCAAAGTGCACTCTGGCACCCAAAACAAAAAGCTGTTGAAGCTCAACATACAAAATTAGTAAATGTGCAGTTCACATACTTAACATTAAGTAGAACTTAAAGGACATATCTCTGAATAGAGAAAGATCCAATATAATACTTGAAAAGAAATTCTCTGGGACCAACTCTTTCCAGCTTGATAAGGCACTAATCTGAGAAAATAAACAAGCAACATCATCCCCATCACAGCATTTTCATTTTCTAGCAACAATTCACATATTTACAACGTTCAACATGACAAGCTTATTACAAAATGTAATAAACAATATGTTCGCTGATTATATAGTCAAGATCTATCAATGCTCAATTGTCAGAGATAAAACCTTTCACTAATCATTTCATATATTAGACCTCAAATTAACAATCATCTTTTTGTAACCACTTGTGATTCCCCACTTCCATAAACCAATTTGATGAAAATCAATCCTAGTAGGAAGTAAACATGGAAGAAAGTAATCTCATATATAAAAAGATTAAAATTTTGTATGAAATTTGTACATTCTTCACTGAACAACAACAATAACTTGTACAATCCTGCAAGAAATTTTACAGGAAAAGTTGTGTCAATACCAAGTTTTACGTTTTCTGACTATAACAACTTTCTCTTGACCCTGTTTCATTCAGTTCCACACAACTTTTTGATATCACCACGTAATAGTGTCCTGGTATGGTAACAGTTTATCACAGACATTCATTGTCTGAAATATGTTTACTATTTTGTGCTGTCTCGAAAGTTTGGATTGTTTGTCCTCCAGCCTCTAGCGGTGGGTCCAAATTTGTACACTAATCTTCTGCCAAGCACTGGTTGCAGAACTTGACTCTTGTAATAATACCTAAAAAAAAGGGAAACAATTAAAGTTTTGTGAGCTGAAGTCCACCAAATTTAAAATAGCTAGAAGGTTGTAAACAGCAAGTATGCATGTTGTCACTCATATTGTCCATTGTGAAACATAATATGTTGATGCTGCTTATGCGAACATGAAATGCTTACATGAATTTCAAGATTTTTTCATTTTTATGACACCTACTTTATTACTGATTCTCAGTTATCAGTACTAGCAGCCTTTCACCTTTCACCTTTCACATTACCACACACAACTATAGCCACTGGGAATAAATAAAAAGAGCCTAGTTTGATTCCTGGTTAGAGATGCTAATGATTCGAACCATGTGAATTACTTATATTGTCTTTTAGAAAGATGGTCTCATAGACCCACAATTGTTCAGCCCGAAGTGTTAATTATGCCTTGGTCATTTACACTAATAATTTTGGAATCTTAGTACAGGCTCAGTATATCTTTGATATGTTCCGGTACTATTTCTTCTTTCAAATTTCCCATAACTTCTGACTATTTACATTGTCATAGGTCTTCTTAGTCAATGAACAGTAATAATAATAATTATGTTACTGTTATTAATTGTGTTATAAATTGTTATTGTTATTATTATTATTATTATTATTATTATTACAGTTATACTTATTATTACTGTTCATAGACTAAAAAAAGGACTATGACATTGTAAATAGGCAGAAATTATGGGAAATTCTGAAAGAAGAAACAGTACCAGAACATTTAATCAAAAATATACAGAGCCTATACCTGTATACTGTAAGATTCCAAAATAGTATTTAAAAATTACCCAAACACAACAGCAGATGAAGACCAACACAGGTCTAAGACAAGGATGCACCCTGTCACCACCACTCTTTAACTTTTACTTAAACCACATGACAAAAAAATGGAAACAGAAAACTCAAGCAGGATAACAATCAGAAATTAATGACGACATTATTTGCAGATGACCAAGTTATAATAATAGATTTGGAAGACACACTACAGAAAGCAGCATTCGAATGAATCAAAGTAAGCAAAGAATACTAAATGAAAATATCAAGTCACAAACTAAAACCCTAGTCTTCTATGACAAAGAACAACTTAGAGCCAAAAAAGTAATAAAAAGACAATAATTGAACAAGTTACCACTTTTAAATATCTCGCCAATACAATTGGATTGAACCAGAAGTATATAGAAGAAAAATACAAAAATTTAATAGAAACAATGATGAGAATTCATAACACATCAAAACCAATGTTAAAGAATGGTTTAGAAATGTAGATAATGGCTATAAAGGAAACCAGAAGCAAAGAAGTAGTTCAGATAAAGTTTCTAAGTGCTGTGTAAGAGTCAGGGCAACAAGAAGGAACAAAATTCAAAATGAAACAGTTAAGAAAGAATTGAAAACAGATAACTTAGCAGAAGAAATTAAAAATTACCAAAGGAAATGGAAAAAATACATGAAAAAAATGGACAATGTTTATGATGGATTGCATTAAATTATAGATTGAATGGCAAGAGGGATAGAGGCAGAACGACAAGAAGATGGCACCAGCAGGAACACTTCACCATATGAAGGAATACTGCTTTACTACCTACTCACGGGACAGAAGCACTGCTCCTAAACCAAGGGTGTTGATGATCATGATGATAATTATTATTAGTATTATTATTTATATGATTATGATGACGCAAAACAAATATGGATAAGACATGGCAATTAACAAGTATAAAAATTGAGCAAATGTGGAATGAAAGGAAAATTCAAAGAAATGAATTTTGGTATGAGATGTGGCCTAAGTATTTTCTTAATAACAAATTAATCTCAAAGAATTCTGGAATCAGTATTTGCAATTGAATCTCTCTTTCAGAGTCGCAGATTGAACTTCAACTATTTCATGATTTTGATATTTATTAGATTACTATTTCCTTCTATTTTGAGAAAGTTACTCACTAGTTAAGAACTTACTTTTTCTTATTTTATTTCTGAAATAATATCCAATGCTTTTTGTATTGATCTAACCATCTTACTTTAACAAGTCAATTACAGATTGGAGGTAACCTCTTTCTATTTTAGAAGTCTTTTAACTTTCTATATTTCATTATTGCAATGAGTTTACTGAATTTCCTGCTGTGTTTTTGCTATTCTACCAAGCTTTTTAAAAGACTGCCACCCTAATACCCCTGATTGTCTGCCATAATACACTAAGTCTACAATTATAATATAAGTATAAATTAAGTATAACTATCCGTTAAAGATTTTAAAAAGCAACAAAGACAAATTTCACAAGTAGTACCTACTTTAAAAAGTATTCTTAAAATTTGGTCTCATATTTGTTTATCATTGGTATAAACATGAATGAAAAAAAAAACAAACAAGCTTCAATCTGCATAAGCAAACAAAGTGGAAAGAATGAAACATAATTTGATGGCTATAAAAGCTGAAAGCCAAGCTGAATAATCCATGATGTAAGGAAACACTACTTTCTTCTCAATTACAATGACTTTGCATGGGTCACCTAGAGTTGATGGGCCAAACTTATAAACTAGCTTCTTGGAAGAAATGCTGGTAGCAATTATTTACTTTATGTAATCAACAAATACTGCAGATATTCAGAAAAGTGAATGAAGAAAAATGTTCAATAATTACTCCATGTTAATTTAGTCAAGAAGTTTTGAATTTAAACCGATTCATGTAAGAGCATTCATTCATGCATTCCATTACTCAAAAATCTTCAGTCTGTATAGTTACTCAAAAAATGTTCTACAAAATTCAGGACTATTTGTTTAAAAAACACATTATATAAATTTCACTAACCTCATGGCTCGGCTAAGTTTTTCATAAGTCATCTTGGGATTCTCCTTAATTGTCCCCCAAAGTTCAGCTACTTTGTCGCTTCTGACAAACCTGAAGATTCCTTCTTCATGATTTTCCCAACAAATAAGGCTTGGACAATACTCAGGTTTTAAGAGGAGATCACGAATAAACTCCCATAATCTTCCACATTTCTTTTCTGTAAATTAATAAGTCTGTTGAAACAATATCCTACCATACATTAAGAACAACAGTATAAGTTTTCATTTTTCCACCCATGGTTTTATTTGACAACAATCAGTAGAGTTGAAAACCATCAGTGGAGAAAAAAATCAATCCATCACAAAAATATGAAAGAAAACTATATTAATATAGTGAAAATCTTAAGAAATTGCATGGTTTCCACTCATTCAAAATTATATTAACTTCTTGTTTAATGTTCATTATATTATAAACCATTTATATTATTTTTTATTTCTATTTTTCACAAATTTGAAAGAAAAACCAAAAAATTCACCTTTATTTCCTCTCTTTGTACGTGTTGGTTTAGGTGGTCTACCAACTGGCCGTCTTCCTCCAGGAGGTCCAGGAAGTTTTGCAGCAATAACTGGAGGTTTGGTTTCAAAAGGCTCATGAGAAGAAGCATCACTATCATTATAGGAATCATTATCAGCAATCACTGGAAAAAAAAAAAGAATAATAAAATCATTTAATTTTGCTGAACAGACCATAACATTTAGAAATGTAAAACTCAATAAAATATTTCCCTCTTCCTTTAGCACCTTAGAATCAAGTTAAGCTTGTTTATTATTAATAAAAGGAAAACATTTGATGAATTTGCTCTTTTCCTAGTGTTATACAGAATTTTGGTATGAAAGTTGAACACATTTTCCTTTTTTTTATTCAAAGATATATATTAAAAAATATAAAAATGTACCAGCTTACCTGAAAGTGCTGGTTTGCCAAGAGAATCACTCAGATCTGTATAGATGACTTCATCTTTTGGTCTTAGGTTATTAAAAGGTGGCACTGAAATAAATTCAAAATTTCAATAAGATAATTTACAGATCATTAATAGAAATAGATGGTGTATTTTTCTCTTCTTCTTCTTCTTTAAATATTGCAGTACTCACAATTATCATCTAGAAAGGCTGCTTCTCTGCCCATGTATCTTCGGACAGCATCATAGAGGAATTTGCCATAATGATAATCCTTCTGAGTGAATTCTTCCAAAGTCATATTTTGTAGTTTACAGCCATTCACATTACTAAATTGTGGCAACTGGATATTCTCAAAATCAACATTAGAATTTCGAGCTTCCTCACAGAACCATTGGATAACTTCTTCAGGTTCCCAATCCTTCATAGGTTTTGATGTATCTCTTCTCACTAACTCTGAAATAATAATTCATAAATTATTAACAAAATCATTATTTTGAAGAAATGAAAAAATTTCAACTCTTTCAATACTTACCACTTGCATAAGGAACAGACTTTCCAATGGCTGACAATGGTTGATGGTCAAAATCCAGAAGTTCATGTGGAGAAACATATTTGTGCTCATCCATGGGTCTTGTTAGTGTGGTTGCAGAATACACGTTGTGTTCATCCCACTCATAGAATGGGTATTGTGTGTGATATTGTGATTCCTGAAAGGATAAAATAATACTTTCAATATAACAGAGTAAACAAAAAAAAATTTCCTTTTTTGATCATTAAGAATATATCTATAAAAAATACTAACCTCTGGCCACATACCGCTATAACAGCTTTGCGGCATTGTGCCTGAAAATGAAACAAAAAACAATATATTAAACAAATCATTTAAATCTAATTGCAAGTTAGAATTGGGGAAAGCAACATAAATAAAAAAAATAAACATAAAAAAATCGGTGGATGACAGTCACGTGCTAAGAAGTGATCGACAAAAAATTTATGAAATTTATTTTTTCTTGAATTTGCATTATCATTTAGCCACGAATTACACAATTCTCATAGTCAAAATTTGCACGTATCGTATAAATATTTTCTAATATTACACTCTACACGGTGCTACGAATCGCATCAGAAACAATGCTTGCAACAATATGCCATTGCAGTAGAAAGATTTACAGGCCTACCAGAGTGAAAGTTACTAACTTCGATGTCGGGGAAAAAAAAGGAACCAACGTTTGTTTTATAATATTTTAGACACTTGTAAAACAAACACCTACCTGACAGCGGGAAAATGGGAGATAATGACAATCAAGCAATCTTGATGAACACCCACAGAGCCACGCAACGTACTGGTACACGTCAACAGGCAATTGTCCGCGGCCCGCAACAATAGACGCGCGCGCGCGGCAATGCGGATCGGGGAGACCCCGCGCGTCCCACACAACAATCGCGGACGAGTTTTGACAGCAGCCACCCGAGGACGAAACGCGAACAACCGACCACCTCGTGGCTCTGAGCCCCGTCGCGACTACAGCGCGCGCCCGGTCAACTCCCGCGGGCGCTCGAGTAAACCCCGCTGACGGGCCTTCCCTGCCCGCTGTCCACCAATCGCGCGACAGCGTTCGCAATTGCCATAGAAACAATGACGTCACAGCGCCAGCTTCGCCTCCGTATCGTTTGCTTTATTTTCGTGTGGGTGACCTTCATTCGCGTGCGCGAGAGAGACAGCTCTACGCCGTAGAGAGAGACGAAGGAGGAAAAACTGCCCGGAATGTTGTGATTGGCTGAGCGCGCGCGGTCACGTGAGCAGACAAGGACGGCTTCCTGGAACGTAGGCTATGACAGAAGGTAAAACAAATTGCGTAATATATACCGAAGAGTGAGACACTAAAATGTGTATAACATTTTCATCTTTCTTGACAGTCAATCCATACGAAACCATCATGTCCTTTCGAAACCCAATATTATTAGCGATTAAATAGCAATCTCCCGAAGTTAAATTTATTTCATTCGTCTACGACGTTCATCAAATACTCAAAATAAAAAACTTTATTTTTAAATAATAAAATGCCATTTTCAATTTGCTGAATGTTTGAAATTCCACAACAGCAAAAAAACCCACAAGGACTAGAATAGAATTTGCACAAAAACTTCAGCGGTTCAGCTACACACACGGAGCAATGATAAATGTGCATCCGTCGTGTGACTTGTACATTTCTCGCAATCGCACGAGGAAAACAAGGCAAGAATAGTTTCCTTCCTCAACGCACCGCCCGCTGCGGCAGGGCACGCCCTTCGCCAGCTGGGCAGGACGGCGGGCGCGGCGTCATCCCAACCCGACGTCACGGGGCTATTTAAACTGCAGTCAACGTCCGCGGTTTAATCGCGCGGAATTGGGGCGCGTTGGTCGGTGTGGGTGGGTGGGATGTGCGGGCAAGCAGAGCAGCGGGTGGAGAGGCGTGGGCCCAGGCGCCGCGCCGGGCCATACTGCCCGTCCCGCCTCCGCCAGTAGGCTAGCGTTATCGCGTCCGCGCCGCCCCCGCCGCCGCCGCTCTGTGGACTATCCTGCAATGCTGTGCGATCGCGTGGGAATCCACTCCAGTGCCGGCAGGCCCATATGGGCGAGAAGATTTTTTTCATTTTCGGAGATAAAGTAGATAACGCCCGCGGTGTAGGAGGCATCGGTGAAAAAATGCGCTTCAGGCGTGTTATTGTTGGTACGATTTAACTAATATGAAAAATGTCTGTCTGCAGAAGCTGATGAAGTTTTACAGGTTTTTACTTAATTTTGCTCTAGATTGAAGGTAAATCATTCTCGATCAACGGGCATTTTGGGCATTTGGAGTTCAGGTAGACCAATTGTAAATGAACAAATGAGCATCCATAAGCCGACAAGCAACAAGAAACGTTTTGAATGGCGTTCTATTTACAAAGTCTATTCGCAATAAACATTACAACAAAAATTCCATTACCTTTCTTCCATACGGTTTATTTTGAGAGCAATTTCTACTTACATCTAAATGTCCCCTGTTCCTAAATCTCTTATTCTTGGGACATCTTTATTGCGCTTAGCTACATCCTACGAACTATCGAGATTTCCCCTCTCGCTCAAGAATAATGAACTAATGAATTATATCATGTGTAATTGAAATGGGGAAATTTCCTCAAAATAATGTTTGAATAACACCATCATCGAATACATTCTGAAATGCCGAAACTCGTGGTTCATTTCCTCGGAATTATTTCCGTCGCCTCGTGGAGTGCATTCGTGGGCTGTCATTGCAGGCTGCTCCTCTTTTTGGAGCAAGTGCACCCGCCTGGAAAGCGTCGAAAGCAGCCACGGAGGCGGCGGCTTCAACGGAGAATGCCGTACGGCAGAGGAAGATTCCCTGAGATTCTGCCACGCAAACCTACCTACCGATTATGCCGCTTCGCCCAAAAGTTGACCCCCGCCTTTGCTATCCAACTTTAGATGTTTAGGTGTATTTCAAAAACCAACTAAGAAATCTATTAGCTAGGGGCACGCTAATGTATGTCATCTAGGCCACAAATTCATTCGATAAATATAAAGTAGGTTGCGCATACGTTGACGTTTTCGTGAAATTCCCTTCACGAGAGTGTTGAAAATTTCGTTTGCTTTTACAACGCATTACTGCAAGATCACCAATTAAATTAAGAAAAAAATACATTAAGAAGAGTTAGAGCTAGGTGCATACTTAGGGGCATACGAGATAAATATTTTTATGATTTAAACTTCACAATTTAGAACTGCTTTTACAAATTTCAAAAACGCAACATTTTGAGTTGGTGAATTTGAAGTAAAAAGGTGAAAACTTCTCGAACGAAATGCTTTGAAATTAAGTGAATTTGTATGTGGCTACAAACAGTTGTAATAGCGGATATTATTCATAATTAAATCCAAAATTGCAAGGCCACTGAAATGGCTGCCGTTCTTTTGCCGACTGTCGTACACTTGCAGGCTAATGATCAATTCCACTTCGACGCGCAGGGTGCTTTTGTGAACCGTGGAAAGCAGCGCGTAAAGCTCTCAGCTGACATCCGGAAAGAGAGGGCAGGGAAAAGGACGATTTCTATTCATTTGTTTATTTACTTATTGGGCTTTTAGGGCTCTGCAACTGCTGAGCTCATTGAGGCCCATGAGTGATTGTCTAATGAATAGATGATAACGATAATGATGATGAGGTGAATGATGAAAAAATGGTGGAATGGGATTCAGTGGAAATTTAAGATCCCTACGGAAATCTGTCCCCGAGAAAAGCTTTTGTCGTTCACTACCAATTCTGCATGGATTGGCAGAGAATCGAACCCAAGCCCCGACAGTGGAAAGCGCATGCGCCAGCCATGACGCCACGAGTTCCCCTCCCCGAACGAACGTGAAAGAATGGAGGAAGAAGGAAAATACGGAAGCAGTGCGAATCGCATGTTCACAGTTCGTTGTGTTCACGAAGAAATGGCCCGCCTTAGGACTTGCTGTACAATAAATTCAATCGCCCAACATAATGGCAGCGAAAGGTTTCCATTTAAAACCTAAAATGCCGCATTAACAAGAAAAAAAGCAAATGTGATAATTAAAAGTCCATTTAAGAAGTATGCAAAAAATCATTAAAATGTATAACGTTACGGTGTAATTTTTTACAAAACATCCTTGCAATTCGCATTTATTTAGTACACATTACAACTTTATTTGGAGAAACAAATATCATTTTTTGTTATATATTATGAAACTAATTCCAGAAAATTGTGGTTTCATTTGAAATGTCTAGAGATAAAGAATTAAATAAGCAATTGTATTGTCACGAAGTTCCACTTTTGCGTAGTTTCGAGCAATATTTATTAGAAGAAACCGTAATTATAAAAAGTCCTGAACATTTCTCAAAACTGAAAATTTGTTCAATATGATCATGAAAATGCTGGTGTGAAACAATAAGATAGTTCTTAGAAGGCTCTTTTGCAGAGGAGAAAATTATTTTCTAATACTGAATAGAAAATCACCTTCATTTCATCTTCACTTACAGCATGAAATATAATTTAGATTGAAGTGAAAATTAAAATGATCTCTGAACATTCAAATGTGAATTCGAGGGTTCGAGTGTAAAAGATAACTCACACGGAGACACTTATGAGATTGTTATTAGAAATTTTTAGTGTAAACAGATTTAAGTTACATAAAATATAAAGGGACAGGGTATAAAAACGGCAACAACCGGGACGTTTCTATGAGGTGTAAATTGAACTAATCCTGAATCACACTGCGTATATAACAACTGACAGGAGTAAAAAACATTATCACGAAAACTGGGGGTTATATTTTACGACCGAGCTCTTCAATGTCTCCCAAACCCCATCTATAGCACTTGACGTAAAATAGCTGTTTCGGTTTCATCCAATCGGGAGCTTATATGTCGCTACAGTGACGCCACTATGGGGTTCAAGCTCCCGATTGGATGAAATCGTTAACAGCTGATTTACGTCAAGTACACGATTAAATAAAAATCCTCGCATGTGTCAATGGAACAGCATTTAGTAAATTGAGAACATACGTATACAATGCGACTTGTCCCAGAGTTTGATGGACTGTGCTGTGGTGACGTCAGGGATCTCTGAGGTGCGGAGCGGGACCCTGTAGGAGGTCGGCCCTCCGACCCGTGCCGCCCCGCCATGCCACGCCACGCCACGCCACGCCACGCCACGCCACGCATTCCCTCGAGACAACACCATTCGCCACGGACGAGTTGCCTCAAGCAGAGGCGTCCACTTTGCACTTGTGAGTGGGCTAAAGGGGGCCGATTTTAGACCAAATAGGGGAGAAATATGTGACGAAACAACTGAATTAGCGGTTTGGGTTTTATTACAGGCTAATTAGGCGGGTTTAGAGATCTTAAACGAAATGTTTGAGAAATGTAAGACAAAAGGTGTTTTCAAATATTTCGTCTGTATTCTGTAATTAATATAATTTAATAATTGAAAAATATTTGTAATTTAATTTCATTCCATATCGGTTATATATCATGCGTGAAGGTTTCCTTTGACTAGCGTCTCGTGAAGACCGTTGTAACCAACTTCCCTCTGCGCTCAAGCTCAGCAAGAAAAGGCGAACTAAAGCTTTTGAAAAGCAAAATAATGGGGGGGGGGACTTGCCATTTTCTAATAGAGCTGATTTTAACATCGAATTTACAAAGACCCAAGCTTCCTTGAATGAGAAGAAGTTGTGAATGAGAAGTGAATCAGTTTGCTCACCAAGCAGATTCACGGAAAATTTAGAATTTTGTTTTATTTCTCGTTACAATTAACTCGGTCTGTAAATATTTCAAAGTGAAACTGACTTGTGATTAAATCACTCAAGTAATCACATAATAAGTACTTATAAAAACAGAGTTAACACACAATAATGAATCTATTATGAAGTAAATACTGTTATGCCTTTGGTTATATTGAAAAGACAAACATCCAAATAGATGTGCCTGTCAGTTTGAATTTATTAAATGAAGTTAAGATGTTCCACATTACTGTTCCAAATAATAACAAAAGTGACAGTAAACATTTTATGCTCTTTTGGGGACCTCTTTCAAAGACATTACAGAAACAATGCATACCATTTTTCACCGCCCACATTCCGTACTATTCCGATAAGTATTCTTTAAAATTATTATACCAATTCGTCTAAAATTCCATAAACACGAAAATTACGTCAGGAGTTATCAACAGGGCCACCTGCGCCAAGTGAAAGCATGTCGGGGCAAGCCTGTACCACAGAGAAACGAATTCTTTTCTTCGCTTCATGCGTCGTGTACCAACTACTCCAAATGAGTGTGATGTCTAGACTTCTCTCTCCTGGCTAATTTACAAACGGTTAGACGAGATCAAGATCGTGTTAATAAATTAGGAAACTCCCCATTTTTTAAAAAAGAATAAGCAAACCATTATTTTTAGGATGATATTTAGTTTTTGATATCACATCAAATTTATTCAGCATTCCTACATTGAATAATATTAATATCAGACAAATTAACTCATAATTGAATACCTTCAAAAGGAAGCATTGTTCAAGAGATGTTCTTTTGGCACAAACAGCGTATAAGACAATATCGTCAATATTATAACAACGAACTGGCCGATAGGTTGTAGTAAGTATATTCTTGAAAAATGTATTATTTTAATTCGAACTCAATATTTTGGTTTTACCTTGGACCAGGAAGACTATTTCACTGTTATTCCAAAATTCTAGTGTCCGTGAAAATGTCATAGGAATAAAGAATGTCAGGTGATATTATTTATTCGTGAAAAAGTTTTGAAAAAACATACATGTGTCATATTTGAAATGAGCCAATTGATGCGCGATTCTTTGATTATACTTTCTTCACAACCGCAGCAAGCAATTTAGTTTCCATAAACAAGTATATTTTTATTTGTTACACTAAAACAATTTAGTATTTCTTAAGAATCATCACAAATAAAATATGTATACGTAATCATATTTCTTTCAATACAGAGGGAATAGGTAGCGGTAAGAAAACTATAGGAGCAGAAAGTGTAATTAGGCCTAAAATGAATCGCCTCGTTACCTTGTCATTTTTAAAGACTGCAGTTGAAAAATAAAATATTCGTCAAAACCAGACAAGTTTCATCATAAAAAACATTTCTTTCAAGAAATTATACTTTAAAAAATTGAATATTTTTTTGATGCTCCTTTAAAATACTTACAGGAAACTTATTTTCACTTTTTGATACGTGATTTATTAATTAATTAGGCTTTGTTTATATTTTAATTAAAAGTAATATTGGATAGCACAAAAATATATTATGTTTAGTTTATGTTTTCACTATTACTTTTTTATTTTTTTGTAATGAACTAAACCATGCAGTCTAGTAGCAGAACAGAGCGTATTGCTGAAGTTCTTTGTTTTAAGTGAATATTATTTTAAGATATAGCTGTAATAGGTAATTAAGGCGATTTGTAAATTTAGTTTTTTTCAGGTAATTGAGTTGCAATTCTTTTCAAAACTCAAGTCTTACTTCTATTCTGTAAATAAACGAAATATTATTCTAAAGTTATGAAGAACTTACGGAAGACCTATTATCATCCCATCAGGAATTAAAAAAGGAATTTATTATCTAACGAAAAAACACAATTAATTCATTTCCATAATTTATTAAGACGTTTGAACTATAGAAAACCAAGGAATTTATCAGTACTAGTATATATTGTTAATTCAGCATAACTAATTCAAAGTATTGCATAGCGAAGTTTTACAAGCAAATAAGAAAACAATGGCCAATCGAATATTTTCGCAAACCTTTTAATTTGAACGTTTCTTTCTCTTGATAATCATCTACAGCTATACTTTTATAAGGTACCAGGAAAATTGTTGGATATGGGTAGAAATAGCAATTTCAATTTATGAAAGTGCTTAGTGGACATGTTTGAATTAGTTTAAATAAACAGTTTTGACTTTCGAATGTAATGTAATGATTCAATAATCCAGATCCATTTCAGAACAATGGAATGCGATTATGTCCAAATTATATAAAACAGCAATTATTATTATTATATATAAAATAAGGTGCACAAAAAGGAGATTCAGTTTGAAATTGCAGCGAGCAGACACTTCTGGGAACGGCGGGGCGGCGTTCAGAGCGACACCCTTATAGTCGTAGGCGCCAGTCATCCCGCTGCCCAGCTGGCCGTCCGGCGCCCCCGGCCCGCCGGCGGCCGCCGCTGCCGCTGCCGCTGCCGCCTCGTTGGCGCGAGGAAGCTTGGCTTCCGGATAGGCCGACCGCCGCAGCTCCTCGCCCACTTCCGCGCCCGGCGCCCGCCCGCCAGCCCGCCCACCGACCGCAGACGCCCGCCCCGCACCGAGTAACCGCGGTCCAAATGACCAGTGGCCTCCGTACATTGCTCAGAATTTTCTTCAGTTTTTTGTTTTTATTTTAATTTTTTTAAACAAATTTTATATTTTTTAAACTATTTTTTAAGGGGGAGTGAAGATTAATTTTGGTTCTCAAATAAATAAAAACGGAGCTGAACGAGTGTATTAAACACAATGTGATACAAAATTTTATTCTTGCTGACTTGATTCTATTTTTCTCCAGATTTTTTTATTGTATCTTGCAAGCCACCATTTGTCCATAAACATGTAGCATCAGTGTTATGTGGTACAACATTTCCCTTCAATAGTGTTTGCACGCAGTATGTGCCATTTCAAAATTCAGCACCCATCGATATACGGCACGGGTCACTTCACCTACTAACGTACCGCTTGATACGAGTGAATCAATCGTTACATAACGAGAGCATTGTGCACTACAGATCTGCTACATAGAACGTTAGAATGAAGCTTGTCTCGTATCTCATGTTGGCAGAGACTATTTTCGGGGAATAACTAAAAATACTTTCAATGACAATTGCGGCTTAACGTTCAACGCCATCTTCATCTAAGCCCTTTCCTTCACGAGGAATGCCTTTCTAATGCTGTCACTCCCTCCCCCGCTGCCAACCCCACCCTCTTCCCTGGAACCATGGGCGACGTCAGCAGAAAGAGCGAGGTTGTGGCCACTGTGGAATTTGAGTGGTGACGTGGCCGAAGACTACCCCTCTGAGATACCTGAACATGAAACCTAGACCTTTCCAGAAGAATAACCGCCGTACAAATTCCTGACTACTGAAGTTGGACATTTATTTTATCCACCATGCAAATTAAAGTCATGGCTATTATCCACTCCATACAGAAGCGTTTCTACGGCATGGCAGACATGACACGAGGCATGGGCGCTATTTAACCCACTAAAACTAATAACAAAAACCCTTATTTGAAGTATACTGACAGGAGCGCAAATTCTATACCTGCTATAGGCTCCTGAATACCCAGATACGCAGATCTTTATTCCATATATTGTAATCGCGCCATGTTGCACGTAAAATATTGAAAGTTTTGAACTATTGCGAAGTATATTGCACAGAGCAAGATTTACCAAGAACGTGGGACATATACTGGATTTCTATTAATTACATACGTAACTGACTTTTGGTTGATATACTGCGGTAACATCTAAATGATTTATTTCCTTCTAAAACATAACCATATTCAAACGATACTTTATGAAAGAGTTTAGAAGTCCAGTACGAACTTGTGAAAAATGCTACACCGTTTCCCCCCATATATTTTTAGTAATAACGATCGAGTAACGTAATTTCTATTAGCTAATTTACGAGAAAATAAGGTCTTCCAAACAAAAAATATCAGATACTACTCTATTAATCTATTAAAACTTCTATTTAAATTACCGACTGGAGTAAATGCCTACTGACACCATTCATTTGACCCAAGTTCCAATTATCATTTCTCATTGGTCATTGGCATTAGTGGCCCAATTTCCGCAATTCGAATAGTGCGCGTCGACGGCTCGCTGTCGCGACGCTGCTCCAACGAGAGGAGAAAGAAGGAAGTAATGCTGGAAATTCTTTTTCTGTAAAAAAACACTTCTCCATCTCCAAATGCGTTCGCATTTTTTTTCGTTGAAGAGGTCCCGAAAAGATTCTTCAGAGCATGTAACAGGCTAGTTTCGACTACAAAATATGTTAAGAATTAAAACTATAAAATACAACCACCCTAGTAAAAGTGGAACTTCTTCCATTGAGAAAGTATGCGAGTAGTGAATTCATATTTTATTTTTAGAAATATAAAATACAGAGATCTAACTACGATAATTAACTATTTTAACCAAAATGTAATCTCTCAGGATAGAAAGATCATAACCGGCGGACTATATTTTTTCTTCCATGAGTTGAAATAATATAAGATAAGGGCTAGGCGATGAGAGATACAATTTATAATTTAAAAATCAATCCTCTTTCCGTAACAATTTTGAAGAAACATTTTTTTAAATCCCACGTGGACTTCGGCGCATTGCCTCGCGGCTGCAATTAAACGAAAGGGCGGATTTTTCGTGAGAGGGCTGTCGCACGAAAGGTGCCCAATGTACAAGTCAGGCCCCGGCTCTCCCCTAAACGCCCTCCGAAGGCTCCGAGAAAGTGGGGCGACGTGTTTGGAATTCGACGCAGTGCCAGGAGGCTCTCCTCGGGCTCCGCCGAGGGGTTGGGGGCAAAGAGGGGTGGGAGTGGGAGTGGAAGAGGAGGAGGGAGGGGGAGGGTCCGCACTGCACTGCGACGGCTCTGCCCCTCCCCTCCCCGCCCCGCCCTACCCCTCCTTGCCATGACCCACGTAGCTTGACGGTACGTCGAAAGCTTGTTTATGTTACGGTTGTCGGCGGCGTGTCCATTATGTCCGAGCGTTCGTCTCGAAACTCGTAACAAATAGGCCTTCCACGGAATATTACATTCAGCATTATGACAAAACCGAATACGCATTAATGTTTATGAAATAATTTCCTCAAGGGTTTTCACCCACACGTGAACGTTTAAGCGAGGGCCAACGCTGTTTTCAGAGATAATGATAGGTGGCTCGGGACAAATAGAAAATTATAATGGGTCTCCTTTAAAAAAAATCTAAGTACACAAGAACAAAACGAAGCGACGAGATTACTTCCAATAAATCTTCATAATTCTAGAAAAATAAAATAATTTATTCCATACTCTAATTCTCAAGGGATTATTACATTTATTACTTTAACACTGGTTGGTACAGAAAAAGTTCGTCAAAAAATTTTTAATTTTCAGTAAGTCAATTACAGTTTTTAGGAGAGAATGATGCCAAATTAATATTTTAGCGGAACTTCTGTGATATCTACAATTAGCTAAAAATGTTATAATTATCAATTGAAATTTCTTCGAAATTTGACGAAGTAAAGTAATATACAATTTTGAATATTTCATTATAAATGGTAGAAGTCAACTTCGCCATTCCACTTTTTCCCCCTTTTTCTCTTTTCTAATTGATAGTTTGAAGTTAACGAGGGTCTACATTCTTTTATGACATCGCTTACGTGTACAATGTGATATACCACTTCCCGCAGAATATGTGACATGCCAGTTCACGTCGTGCAAACTGTTTCCGCATTTTCATGTTAGACATTTACTGAACTCTTCTATAAATAATTAATGAATACGTTTTACGGAGACAATCGCATCCTAATTCGCTAGTTCTAGGCGAATCCACTACCTCTTTTGGACAACTAGTTTGAGGAAAGAAGGTCAGAGACTAAAGTTTTTAATCAGCAAGTTCATTTTCGCGTGAGGAGAGACCTTCATCTAGCCTCATCCACAAAACTATTATTTATTTAAAATTTTAGGATACTCCCCACTCCGCCGATATTTAATTGTCCCCAATTCAGTTTTTACCACGTCACACGCAAACCATCTTTTTTAATGAATTTCAAAACATTTCTTAATGACAACAGATAATGTACTTCTTAAAGTAGCATGTTTTAATTTAAGAGACCAATGATCACTTTTTATTCGATCACAAATCTCGTGTAACGGAACTTCCTGGGTAGCCATCGGTCGCCTGCCCGCTTCTTTTCTGCGTCACGGATTTACAACGCGTCTTTCTTTCCCGCAGCAAACAGGTTGCGTAAAGGAGGTGAACCACCCCCCCAGTGTAATGGCGGCCGATTAAAGCCCCTAGGCGGGGGGAGCGGAGGCCACGTGGCCGGAGACTCACGTGGACCTGGAGGCGGGCCGGCACGCTGGGTCAGCTGACACGCGCCGTAGGCGAGCGACCAACCTCGGACCTTCCGCGTTCGGATCCCCCACCTACCCCTGCCAGCGCCAGCGCCCGCGCCCGCGCCCTCGCCGCCCCGTGGCAACGGGGCATGGTGACGCCGCGCAGAGCCGTCGCACCCCCCCCCCGCCGACAAATTTACCCCGTTTACTCCCCCGGGGCCGGACGGCCGCCCACACGAACACTCGGCCGATTTTACTATCATCTCGCCTATTACTCAGCAATCGTAGTAAACTTCCCAATGAGACTAGAGTAGGCGTTCCGACATTGTCAGACACCGAGCTTGTTACTAATCTTTCCATGTGATCAATTTTGATGTAAAATACGAAATTGCACAATTTTTTAAGACAAAAAAATATAATCGTATGTTCATTACGTAATTAATTACATTACAACAAAATATTAACATTTAACTGCATAACTAATACACGAGTTCACATTCAGACCTCACAGTTCATACTTCAAACAATATTTTAAACTATAGACCTTTCTTCATAACATTTTTTGCCCAATCGGCGAGTTTCTCAAAAATATTTGAAAATTCGTTTCCGAATTTAAAAGTATAAAAAGTATGTCGAAACAACATTGCACGGCCATGATGAAAATAAGGTTTTAGTGCGTATGTTAAAATGACATTTTTAAAGTAGTGAAATGCAGCGTTACACAATTAAAGCGAAGAGCGATAATCAACTTGATTAAAAACATCCTAGTTTGGTCGCTTCGTGTCCTCTTTGCGGGTACACCGAATGTTGAGGCCTTTTACGGAGTCAAGTCTCGTTGTAACCTACGCAGGCTGGCGCAAGATTACGAGCTTCTACATATTCTATTGACTCGTTACTAGTTTTCCTTTACTCAACTTTCTCAAAATACTAATTGTCACAATTATCTCAATACTACGTCAATGCAAAATGCTTCAACAGAAACGCTCAAGAAATTGAATTTCAAGTTCAAACCTTGTACGATAATAGACGCGGTATTCAAACGTAAGAGCATAGTAAGTGGAATAAATTGTCGAAAACTTCAAGCTGTCCCCCATGTCTCGGCATCCAGGATATTGACACTAAATTAGAAGACGATAGTTAGCAGTTTCGTTTCAGAGAAATAATACTACTATATGCAAAGAGCTTCCTTTCATTACATATGTAGATGTAAAAACGACATTAAATTGCGTCAGCGAAATACTAAAAGAATTGTAAGGCAATGCAACCGCGAGAAATGTTAATGTCGACTTGCAATGAAAATAATTCTCGGTCATTGGCTCAGTTCTGAACGCCTCTCACGCTCCGCAAGGGCCGTATCGATGGAGAAACAAACTGACATTGTTTACAGACGATAACTCGAATCAGCCAGCAAGCTGTCACTGGAGGCTAAAGATTTCATTGGGAGCAAACCACCATCGTATACACTTTGTACAATGTTACACGATTGCACAAATTACGATTATAATAAACGATATTTTCTACATTCAATTATTTATAAAAATCTTAAAATAAATTAGACGCAATTTTTGGTTTTGAGCATGTACTACGAAATAAGAATGAAGCAAAAGAAGGTTTGAATAATGTCTTCAATTTACACAATTACGCTTAAAACTTTATAGCCATATCAATAAATGCATTGCTTTCATTAATCCACCAGCCCCTCTCGGTATTGGCTCAGATATACCGCAACACGTGTTCGGAAGCGACCGCGCTCGCGTACTTCGCAAGCCCCAGCTCCCGCAGCCAAACACAACGCGCCTGTCGTCCACCGATCGATCAAGAGGCACAGCAGAGCACAAGAGGGCGGGGTGGGGGATCCCGCCGGGAGTCGAACACGCGAGCGCGCGACCACTTACTGTCCACGTACGCTCCGGGCGCTGTCAGGAACATCCTGGCCGCTGGTGTCACTTCACACACGCACGAGCGCGCGCGCGCGGGCAGCGCAGACAACAACAAAGTCGTACAGCGGCACCTCGCACACAGCACAGCACCGCAACGCACACAGCACAGCACTGCACCACGAAAGAGTCCCGAGTAGCGAGCTGCGCGCACTATCTATCCACGCACTGTCCCGTCGCCGCCGCACTGCACTGCTAGGCTCGACTCGACTCGACTCGCCGCCGCGCACAGCACGTGTCGCTCCGCGTCTGAGCGTTCGCGGCGCCGTCGGACAACAAGCGCGCGCCGCCCGCCGCCTCGTCATATAACCCGCGCGCACTCGCCGCGCCGGCGGCCGATCCCGCTCTGGAGAGGGGTTCCCCGAAATCCGCGGGCGGCGTCGCCATTGGGCGGCGCGCTCGCCAATCGCAGCGCGGGACTATTCGCGCGCAGTTTTTTTCCCCCCTTGCGTGCGCGCTAAGGTCACGGCGCGCGGCGCAGGGCTCGTGCGAGAGACGCACGCGAGACGCCGTGCGTGGAGGGCTTCGCGCCCGCGGCTTCCGCGGCAGAGCAGATCGCTAGCGATATGAGTTTATCGATGTTTGCAAAGCGTAAGAGAGTTTGTGCACGCTATAGCGGACAGCACTATCGATCTTCTGCGCATGCGCTGATGCACTGAAGTGATGCGAAACTTAAATTGCATTTGCGCAGAAGATCAATAGTGCTTTTAAGTTGGAGGGTGCACAAATTCCCTATAGATGGTTCTTACATCGATATATTAAAGCTGATGCTTTTTTTAACATCGATGTTGTGAGCTCGATGTTTATCGTTTTCGATGTTTTTATCATGATTGAAAAAATTCCATAATCACAAATGTACAAAAGTTAAAACATGAAATAATAACTGATGCCATTGTCATCTCATGTGTAAGAAGGAACGAGTGCTCTTCGAACTCCATCGAGCGTCCATTGTTCTTATTATTAAAAAAAATGTTTCCTATTAAATCTTGATTATAAATTAAAAACACTGTCACTGTGAAATTAAAGAGGGGAGAGGTAGGCCTGAACTCTTCGGAGGGCTGATTCGAATCTGAACAGGAAACTATGATTTGTGACAATTCCGCAGGAAATAATAATTACAGAAAAATTAGTGAAAACCATTTCAACCAATTCCAATCGTAAATACTATAATACTATTAATAAAGATAACCTGGAAGTGTCTGTGCGTGATTTTCGTATTTTCAACAAATAATTTTTCACATCTCTTATTGGATTTGTGGAGCGTATGAACCATCAAATCAATTGTCTATAGACGCTTATGACTATTATAAAAGCCTCTGTTTAACCCGGCTGGCCGAAGTGGTTAAATATCGGTTTTGGACTCTGCGTTTCAGAGGGAAAGGACTGGCTCGGGGGTAGTTATTTTTCACAACTCTGTTGCAGCAGAAAACTATAGTTTAGTATTGTAACTTTCTTGTCCTACTTGTAAAACGTATATCATATCAAATCAATTGTTCAATATAATATTCAAATCAATATAATATTGCGGAGCGTTTAGAAACATTGTGAGAAAGAATGCACTTTGGCAGCACCACTAGTTCAAAGTTGAATAGTCATTAAAATAATAAATGAAAGCATCATAAAAATAAGGACAAATAAAAGAATTATGAATAAACGATGAACATCAATATTAACATGATGGTGAAAAGCACAAGGCAAAGTACACAAACCGTTAAGATGATAAGCCTTCCGAGTTGTCGAACACTGCCTAACACTTCATGTTCTTCCTTCCTGAACACGTTCAGAACAGTAGCATGAATGAACTTTGGACGAAGACCGTACGCCTTAGCGTCTATTTCAGAACAATACACAGGGAAAGTCCCAGCAGATTTACACCTTTCACCAAAAGGGTTGACTTTTCCCTTCTTGAGCAGCCTCCTTGTGAAGGGTGCTTGAGAATTTACAAGTAAGCTCAGCTCTTCGCGACGCAAAACTTGTCGTTTTTCATTAAAAACGTAGGCTCAAAAAAAGCTTTCCTCTCTAATCAATATTCGACTAGGCAGGAAACTCTTATAAGCGAGTCCGACATGTAGGACGAAAATGCTTACAATGTATACTTTGATTTTCAGAAGAGGTCGTGTTGTCTCCTTACATTGGGATCTCTTAACGGAGTATACTGTCAGGGGCACCCAACGAAAACCAAGGGCCTGGGGCAGTTGATACACGAGAGCCCCTCATTTCAAACAAAGAATGTTCTCCTCTCCCAATTCATAAATAGAATTCATTTTTTTCATGCAGTAGACATAACTTAGAGCGTTAAATTTGGATTAGAGAGGAAATTTGGATACATTTTTATTTCTTTTGAATGAAAAAAATAGGGCCCCAATTCAGTTGGGGTTTAGGGTAAGTAGCTCCATCTGCCCGTTTCTGGACCTTCTGTATACTACAGGCGTGCTCATAGGGGCGTGGGGGCTATGGGGACCGTGACCCCCTGAAAATTTCGAAAAGGGGCCTCGTACCCCTATATAATAAAACAAATTTTCCCGTAAATATGATCAATTCCTTGTTTTACTCTTCTTAAGCTGACAATATGGGGAATAGATACAGACTTTTGGAAGAGGTTCCCCATACAAGCTGACAATTCTGTAAATGGTTCAGCATAAAATCCATTGCATTTATTACATAAGTAATAAAAATACATAAGTAATAAAGTTATAACTTAATTCTTCTTGTAGTTTTATTTCATAGTATTTTTTTTTTCAATTTATTTCTTTTCGTTCGACCTAAGGTTTTTCGAGGGATTTCAGTTGAACATGCTGACATTTTTGGGATTTGGGCATTCCTTGACAAATTGAGGTTAAATGCTGTAGATCATTTAATTCATTCGTTTTCTTCTAGATGCTACTCAATTTTGATCTTGATTTTTTATAGGTTAAACTGTTAGGATTACCCTGTCGAGAAATAGGAGGGGAAATGGGAAAGATACGAGAAGATATTATTAGTTTAGGGAGGTTTCTGAAGCTTATCTTTGGGAAATTTATACTTTATTCGACTTAGGATGTTTGCTGTTCGACCTAGGTGGAAATTCAGAACGGGATAAGATTATGGAAGGGAACAATAGAAATTATTTGCCACTCTTTTTATATGTTCTAGCACGGTATCCATTTGGAGTTCTCTGTGAATTTGATGGTTAGGTATAAAACCATGGAGCTTTAATTGACTTTCTAAGGACTTTTTTTGGACTATTCGCATTTTTTGTATGGTGGAGGAGCAGCGTTTTCCTAATCTGGGCAGGCATAAGTCAGTGTGGGGAGGATAATAGATTTATATACAATTTGGCATTTGATATTAAGTGTTGAATGTTGGTTTATAAACGGGTATAGTTTTGATATTTTGGCATTGGATTTGTTGATTGCTGCATGAATATGCTGCATTTCCAGGAAAGTATCTTGTCTAACAATACTCCAAGATACATTATTGGCTCACTATTCCAAGGTATTTTATTGTCATCTATTTTCAGATAGGGAGTGTTTTGCGTTAAGAGTAAATATCTTAGTGTGGCATTTTGTGGATTGATTGCGATCCCCAATTTTTTGGCCATTGCATAAGGATGTTAAGAATATTCTGGACTCTATAGTATGCCAGGTTAATATCTGTACTTGCTGAAAACAGTGCGGTACCGTCAGAAAAAAGAGAAGTTTCCACATTAGAATACTTGGGTATGTCACTCACGAAGATATTAAATGAAATAGGTGAGAGAATTGAGCCCTGAGGAACTCTGGCTGTGATATTACGAGGAGTAGAAAATGAGTTAATAATTTTGATCTTACATTTTCTATCAGTGATGAAGCCTTTGAAAATATTCTGAATTTACTCAGAGACTCCAGTTGTCTTACTTTAAATAACAGAGCAGACTGCCGAACACGGTCGTACACTTGTGTAACACTCGTATTCAGAAATATCGGCTAGAGTATGTTTTTTCTCTTGAAATCTCTGTGAAATGTGCTCAGCAACTTTAACAGCTGATGTGTGCAGGAGTGATTTGATCTGAAACCAAATTGAATATCTGGCACTGCTTGCGTGTCTGTCAGGTATATTTTAAGTCTTTTTAGAAGAAGCTTCCCAAAAATATTAGAAATTAAGGGTAAGAGATTTGGTCTGTAATGTTCAGGACGTCAAGAATCTTTTCCTGGTTTACGTAAAGGAAGGACAATTGCGGTCTTCCAGGCAGTAGAGAAATAGTTAAATCGTAAGATGGCATTAAATATCGCAGAAGTCCTGCTACAGAGTTATTACTGAGATTTTTGAGAATCTTATTGCTGAATCCATCAATACTTGGTGATTTTCGTTGTTTTAAATGTTTAATGATATTGGCTGTTTCACTACTATGATCAGTTTGATTTATAAACTGCTGAAAGGAAGCGAATCTGTGATTATCAATCTATTTTTAACTACTCTGGACAATTTATTTAGTTTTGCCTTTATATCTTATCATCGAATTATTTGCCAAAACCATCGCAAATTATGTATCTATCTAATGAAATTAATTATTTTCTGGTGATAGGGAAAGATAATAGTTTACTTTCAGTAATGTAAATATGGGGACAATCTTTGGAATTATTGATTGGTCCAGAGATTTCTTAAGTTTCTTCTCAACGATTTCCGTGATTTCCCTGATTCTGGGAAATGCCGGAGCAACAATGGATCGCCCGCAATATTTCCTTCCCATTCCATTCCCATCATCATCATCCCATTGTATCTCTTAATCCGGACTGGAATCCATGGAGGAACTTGTTCCATTTAACTCACCCCGTCATATGCTGGCGAGGAGGCTTCGCTTTTTGATTGATTAGGGATTCCGGGCGCGTCAACTGCTAAAGTCCCTTACGTGTAGTGCATGTTTTTGCGGTGTGAAGTGGCGGTTATCTTTCCCCAACCAGAGAATTTCCCAACGAGGTATATCCTACCGCGCCAGCCGGGACATGCTGTGAACGTCTGCCCTGCCTCCCGGCACGTGCGGAAGTGCAGAGCGAGGAAGTGGAAGTGTGTGTAAGATCCTACTGGATAGGAGTAGGAATAGGAAGGAGTAGGAATGGGAAGGAAGGATTCCGCGCGGTTCGTGGCCCGTTTGTAACGGTGCTGCTCTGGCATTCACCTGATGTTGATAGGAAAAATCTACGGAAAACTACCGACGAGGTCAGCCAGCCATTGAATTCTTCTCCAGACCCCGATTGGACCCGACCTAGCAATGTAGGTAGTATCAAACATCCTGCCACCGTCTGGAGTAAAACCTTAGTCTGCTAGTCAGAGGCAATGCAGTGAAATCAGTTGAGGCCCTGAGAGATCCCTCTCGGTAGGAGGCTCTGCGGATCTCGCAATGACCCGGTACTAAACTAGGAAAAAGAAGATCGTTAATACATTCTAGACATTCATTTTAAGTCGACTACTCTTAAGAAGGAAAACATATAATATATTAAAGGGGAATACGGCAGTTATGTTAATATTTTATGCTGACTCATAATTCCATTTAAATTTCTTCGTGAGGAAAACAAGTTACAAGTTACTAAATATGTTTTACATATGATGTTTAATACTCGTGAGGAAAGTAAACAGAGCCAAGGTAACAAGCCATGAATAAGTGCTTTTCTCGACACAGGTAGAGGGTTCGTTAAACGGAAGATAAAACTACTAATTAAAAGAAAAGAAAAAAAACATGGATTAAATAAAATATCCAATATCTACTGTCAACATACATAGTAAGATTTTTTAGAAAAAAGGTTATTCTATAATGTGTACTTATATTTCAGATATGCGTAACAGTTTCGTCTACAATTCACGAAGATAATCTCATTAAAAAAAATTGGTATGATTTGTGTAGGTTCATTTTCCATAATAATAATAATAATAATAATAATAATAATAATAATAATAATAATAATAATAATAATAATAGTAATAATAATAATAATAATAACCATTCACTTTTTTACAAAAAGGGGACATGAACAAGAATGTAGATTAAAAAATATTTCAAACTGAATAAGAGTGTTTTAATTTTTTGTGGGATGATATGGGTACACTTAACTTTGCCTTCAAACGGATACACACCTCAGCTTTTATTCAGAGCAGATAAACTTTTCCGATAATACAAAATGAGTCATTTCGGGTAAAAAAAATACTCACACCAGTGTGTTAATTATTATAGTTGCAATAAATAATTTCTTTACCATTTGGCCTTAATAGCATAGATTCACGCAGAATGTGTTTTAGGATCTTTTATTATTATTTTTTTATTTTGATGGATCCTGCACTACATCACCGCAATTTTAAGCGACTTAAAGCGCTGTTGTAGACTCGGGAGATGTTCTGACTGATGGACGACCATCATAGAGGAGTCGATTTTGCCCGAAATGTCGGTCGATCGTTTTTGTCCGAGGTTGCGGATTCGTGCAAACACGTGACGGCAAACGGAAATGGTTTTGGTGAATCAAAACGACCTCTTTCGAAGGCGTCCGAAAACATCAGCTGTCCGACATCGGTCGATTGTGACTGTCGCCAGAACGTATCTCGAGTCTACATCAGCGCATAAAGTTGCAAGATGTAACTGAATCGAAAAATGTCAAACACATTTTTCTGGGGGTACCTAAGCTTCTGAGGCCAAACTAGTAAAGGAAGTATTCATTTTTAATATTATGAGGAGCCAACCTGGACTGGTCCGAATGGTTGTGGGTTCAAATCCCGCCTTGAACATTATTGTTTTTGCCTTGCCTCTCAAGTATGTGTTGTCGCGGAGGGCCTCACGTTATGATGACCCAAGATACGAGGAGCCCGCAAGTGTGTTGGTGTCTAGCGAATGGTCGAATATGCATCCAATCGGAACGTAAAGGGTAACTGGCTGGCGGCTGAAAAAATCCTTAAGAAAAAAGTCTTTCTGTGCAAAATTACATTAGAAAAATTTGTTCATGTAATTGTGGAGAATAAATTGGTGATTGTTTCCACCACAAATGAGTCACTTTGTATAATATGTGCATTTTACAATTTTTAAGAAGTTAACAAGTCTCATTAGCACGTCATAATAAAGAACGGAATAAACATATACCAGAATAAACGTATAATCTGAATAAATGTAACCGCAATATGTTTTCGGCCGTTTCTCTTAGAATATGGGTATTTTCAAATCCAACAAAATTACGTATATTAAAATCAACGGGAGTATTGCGTCATCAATATAACCAAATATATGTCCTAGAATTGAGAATGATTTCCGCTTGTTATGAAATGATTAATGTCTTCCTTCGCTCAAAATAACACTAGTCGAGATGGACTCAAAACAGCGCGTCTGCTTCCGGCCTTTAGGTGCTGTGTGCGACACGTCAATCAAATCTCAGGGGGCCGGTTGCAACCATTTGGCAGTGGCGGATTCAGGACTGAAGCATTACTGGAGGCACTGGGACTTGTTTTAATTGCCCTTGAATTCCTCTTAACATCACTACGGATGAAGTAGTACAATCCCAAGGGTCAAGCCGAATGAATGAATCCGTACAAACGTGTTCAAATTATTGGAATAATGATATTCTGGTGATTTTATTTTTAACTTTTTATAATTTAAAAAGGTAGATAATGAAACCTTTAGATATTTACTAAAACTTTGCGAGCATATATTTTTATTTTTTATTAACATTTTTATTTTTTGTCAACGTAAAATAATGTTTTCATTGTAAAGTAAATTCAATTATTTAAAATATAGTTAAGTAATAATCTACAATTTTGTTAAAAAATCTACAAAAAACTACTGGGTCCCCTTTGGCTGATGTCCTAGACACGTGCGTAGTCTGCTACTACATTAAACCACACCTGCCTGGAGAACACTTTTACAATGTAAATTTTTGATCACTCATTAAAATGAAATAAATAATTAGTAACAAGGAAATATAACACAGTTAACATATAAAACTGACTAAGTGGATTCAGCAAAAACATTCATCGACAAATGCATTCATCATGGCAAAAACTGCCATGGTTATTTGAGGACTTCAACAAGTCATCGACGGTAATTTATCGGAATGCAAGAGTGTAGACTAATAATAAGGAATACAGCAGTTCACTAACAAGACATCACCGTCAAGGGGTAAGGATGTATTTGTACGTGGCTGGGTGAAGCAGGTTTAGGTTTCAGGAATAGTCGCTGGCGTGAAGGGAAAGGGTTAGTTTCGTTGCCTGCAGCGTTGGCTACACGTATTAGCAGAACGAAGATTAACAGAAAGAAGCTATTTCTTACAGTCTTGCTTGCTTTGTTTAACATTTTAAGTCGGTAATTACATTAACATTTTCGTACATTAAAAAACTAAAGATATGCTATTTTACTGAATTTTATTTTAGAGCCCCATCCGCGACCCATAGTTGTAACTTATCATTTTTCAAATTAACATCACAATAACGCGTACGAAGACCGGTTCCGCCGACATTCCCTAGTTAGTCGAAAATTTAATGAAGAAGTGTGTGCACGTGCAGTTGTTAATTACTGAGGCCATCGCCAGGAAATTCATCGATCATTACAACAGTTAATATCAAATTTGAGTAAAGAGATAGGAAACCTCTGGCAGGATGTCGAGCGAAAGAACAATTTGAAATGTGAATTGCAGCAAAGCGTAAGATTCCAAAACGAGTGAATATGAGCAATATCAACGCAATTACTCACTAAGACTTTTCAGCTACAAAGAAAATTAATGCGATATCACTGATGGTTTTGCAATCCACGTTGTCCAAACGATGAAAGTTCATCTCAGTTATGCAGACATTGAGTGCATCACATCGTATGGCTAAGCACATTGAAGGACTAGAAAGATCCAATATTAAATTCATTTTAGTAGGAAATGTGCCGATGTGTTTAGTTCAAAAATACTTTTAATTTTAAGAAAAAAGTACTGGCACAAAAGACCTACGAAAAGTGTAGAAAATTCCGAAAGCGCGTTCATAAGTTTGGATTAAAATGTAAAACCTCAGATGACATAATTACTGATAAAAATAATAATTAAAACTTTCCCAAAGCTCATACATTTTCTTACTAAATCCTTTTTGATGGAGGAAATTTTGAATGGGGCGAGGCGGTAATGCATTATTAATACAATCCCTTCTTTTAGTTTTATTTTTTTATAATTTGTCAATATCCTCAGCTTTTAGTCGTCATCCCGAGTGGGGGTTTCTGGGTTTATGTAATTGCGCAAGGCCTACGCCCGGATGGTACTTAGTTTGCATTACCAGAGGTAAAAGTAAAGTTCCGTCCTTCTGTGTGTTTGTCGTAATATAGAAGACAATTTAAATTTTATGTGGTTATGAGGAAATACAGCCATGATAGCCTGAGACTCGCCATTATTATGAATTATAATATTATTTTTATGCTCGCGAATAGGCCGACTTGGACCACGCATGCAGGCAGCATTTACCGGGGCTTAACACAATTATCTCGGTGACAGGAGCAAGAAACTTTTATCTGGGTATCAGCATTTAGCTGGAACCGATTTTTATCCCCCAGGGTTATTAGCCGTGGGGACATGGAAGATGAAATGATGAGGGGTGAAAGGATGATACACACACATACAGATATATACAAATACACCCATGTCCGAGGCAGGACTAGAACCCGCGACCTTCTGGTCTGAGACCTCTACGACACTACCGCTGACTTAGCGATCTCGGCCACGTTTACTGCAGTTATTATTATTATTATTATTATTATTATTATTATTATTATTATTATTATTATTATTATTATTAGCTTCCTTTACTAGCGTCTGTTCATTGTTATTTCATATACACATTTGGATATATTAATTTATTAATATACCATATAAGAAGACACAAAATCTTACATGTCCAGGACACGTGATTCCAGAATCCACCCGAACCTTTGCAGTAGATTCTTATATTTCACACTCACAGAACTTTGAATTACGAGGTTTTGAACGTGTGTTTTTGAGAGACGTTACGAATGACACGAAGTACCTATTAAATTAGAAACGTTTAGATTTGTTTTTATTTTATTTTTTATTTTACAAATGATATCCGCCAGTTTATTCAAGTATTCTAATACAAATTATTTCGCAACATTTCGAATATAATACTGATTTCACTGACCAGTGTTTGGAGGAGATACAGTACGTGCAATATGTCGAAATGAGATAAAACATCTCATCTAAGCTTCATTGTAACATGGAACCAAATAACTGTTATGATGTCGCGTTCGTCTGTTGTAATTGTTGTGCTCGGCGATGTTGCACGAACGACCTTGACCCAGCTGCTTTCTCACTGCGGGCTGTGGGAGCGCGTAAGATTTGGGTCACAGGGACCGAAGTGTCTGACACGTGGAACGTACGCTCTGGGTGACCCTGAATACAAATGGGTATGAGGATTTTACAAACTTATTGTTTTTAAAAAAGTTTTAATTTATAAAATGACATGTTTCTAATTTTTATGTTCAAAATTCCATTATCTAAATTTGTTAGTTCTGCAGACACGACCATCTCCTTCTAATTTCTCTGAAGTTGATATCAATATTTCTTGGGGTAATTCAAAACGATGTGTGTATAAGGATTGATTTATTTGTTATTTATTTAATGACCAGTTCGAAATGGAAGTTGTTTCAATGTAATGTTTTATAACTATTCTTTTAGCCAACTATTCCAACGAAGGTCGACCATCTGTACATAAATTTGTCAGTTACGCATACATGAGCAAACGCAAGGCAAGACAGCTGTGATGAATTGAATTGAATTGAATTAATGACTTATTTTACGTGGCGAGACTCGGGCCATCAAGCCCGCTCTTCCGTCTGACCACGCAAATTTCGCTACGCTCCTTTCACCAACTAGCAGAGAAAGGAGGTATTTCTTGGGCGAGAAACAGGCGATGAAGAGGTCATAGAATTTTACATAGAGGTCTACTGTTTGTTCATAGACAACATTGAATTTGAAATTGGGACAGAGTGAATTTTTCGTGCTTTTGCAACATAGTTTTGCAATTGAGGGATATAACCGCTGTTTTTAAATGTGAAATCATTTTAATACCCTTAGTTTTTGAAAAGTGAGTATACTTTAAATAATTAAATAATTTGTTCTCCAAGAAAAAATCTTCTGTTATCTGATCGGGTTTGTAGCTATTAATTTACGTGTTCAGAGTGAATAAAATGACTCATTACTATTATCCGATGTAGTGAAGATTACATCGGGTTGGTACTTAGTTTGCATTACCAGAGGTAAAAGTAAAGTTCTGTCCTGTATGTGTGTAGCAACAATTTGGTAAACATTATGGTGGATGCAAGAAATTGCTTTTTCAAAAATGAACTATACTGAGCATCAAAAAGAAAATAATACTGGTTTTAACAATCATATTAAATGTATTAGTTACCATTTAGACTGTATAATTCTATAAAATATGTTTGTATTGTATTTCAGCTGCTGGGTCAATGACCCCATCAGGTTTTTCGTCCTGTTTCCCTGATCTTGAGCAAATGATAAGATGGCTCCTTGTTTTGATTTCTGAACATAAATATACCTACACTATCAGTGTATGTTTTCTTGAGTTCTTTCGAATATCGTGTGCCATTTCATCGCGGCAGTAATTAGATTTTTTAAAGTAAATCACCGAGGATAATAGCCCACAACTATAGCTGATTTGCCTTTGCAAATTGTTTTTATAATACGAGAGTGATCATGATCTCTGATTTACAAGCAGATTTTCAGTCATGCAAAAGAGGAAATGATATATAAAGAAATAGACTCGTTAACTTATTATAAAATGCTTAAAAGTAGTTATTTTTATTCGACTGGAATGGCACTAAACGTTGAAAACTTTCATAGCGCTTCCAACAAACTTACGCATTTATTCAAATGTATATAAAGGGAAACGCGAAGCTAGAAAGTAGTAATATTTAACTGTTACATCATCAAACAAATATTTGTAATAATATTCATGATTTATTATTGCATGTTGTCTTTATTTTATTTATTAAAAACAGTTAGAAGTTGCAATGGTTTCAGAAAGCTATTTGCAGCAAAAATTAAATGTCTCATACTTTTCTAAAACTGAAAAGTTTTAATTAAACATACATTTTATTAATTACATAGGTACATAAATGAGAAATAATCTTGCAAAATAATTACGTGCGTAGAACAATGGCTAATTTCTGGGCTCAATAAAATGAAGAGGAAAAAAATAAGGAAATACCAGTTCTACTGAACCAGATGAATTTTAACCTTCCGTCAATCTGCAAATCGCGAGTCGTGCTCATGAACATGCGTTTCAGGAGTTGGCGACCCTGGCAGGTTGCAGTCAAGCCTTCGATTAGGAATTTAGTTTTGCCCACTAAGCTGCCGCGTGAATAGTCACTTTTCCACAGTGCCTTTTCCATTCCCCCGTCAGAACCATCAAGAATTCTTTCCTCGTAACCTGTACACCTTTCTTCATCTGATTTACGCAACCTGCACCTAGTTTGCGCAAATTTCCTGCCATCGCCTCCGCGTTCTCTCCAGTCACTAACACTGACCCTGGAGCAATGACACATTGAGGAGGTCATGGCCCTTCCTAAAGCTAATGAAAAAATATGTAATTCTTTAGAGAACACAAGTAAAATACAATCTTGAATAATTAGAGTAAGTAATTGTAATGGAATTAATTTGAGGCGTCTCCCATAATCCATAAATGGAAAATTATTTACGGTTAGAGCAGGAAAATGCAGACATTTATTTTTCTTAAAACAAGTAGACAAAAATGCATTTATTTGTAGTATATATGGTTAAAACAGTGGGTGTAAAATGGCATGGAACAATGAAAAATATCAATTAGAAAGGATTTATTATAAAAAAATCATACTATTTTAAATTGTTCAAATTTTTATATTATCTCTAAAATGTATAGAGACACTTCATGGAAGGAAAAATCTTTTACTTTATGATCTTGATTACGCATAACTTATAACTATTTCTTTCTTGTTTTTACTCACTCCGTCAGACATAATAAATTTCTGTATCTATTCTTAGCCACCATTACATTTCGGTACGTTGACTACAAATCTGAGTCATTCGCAACTCTCTCTACGAAATATTATCATGGTCTGAAGTATTATCTTTTGAGTCATGGTATGGCGTCAATGAAAAATGCTACTATTGTGTCCGTTCTTCAAACTTGTGTAGTCACCAGCACAGAGAGAATCATATCATGTATTGTGTAAAGGGAGCTCTGTCCTCTGTGTCGGAACCTGAAGCCATACTGAAGGGAGGGATGTAATTCATCCCGAGAGAACGAAGACTGTCGCCATCAATTAACAAAATTCAACAAATTTGACTGGCAACCTCCCACTTTTTCTTAGCTGCTTTTAACATCTCGTGGTCTTCAATCCTAAGATCTACACTTCTTGCCTAATGTCGTGACTCCTCTTGCACAGAAAGACAAAACGTTACAGTGTCCTCATGCTGTTCAGGTTTTGCAGGTAAGTTGCCAGCTCGATAGAGACCGTAGAGATTTCTACCAAGAAAAAATGCAAAATAATGACGGCAAAGGAAGAAAATAGTCAAAATAATGCAAAATACTGAAACTAATGACCAGAAGCTAAAAAAGGCAAAGTAAAAATATTCAACAACTCCAGAACCACAGTTAAGTCAGTTCCATTGTTATTTAAGCTATTAATGTCATGTAGAGCAAATAACGGACGTGGTTTATTGTAAACCGAAGCGATAGCTCAAGTTAATAGATAGATAGATAGATAGATAGATAGATAGATAGATAGATAGATAGATAGATAGATTTATTATTTCTGCAGGTAGGTATACATTCTGGTGGCAGAACACTACAATTTACATATTACAACTAGGAATAGTAATACAATCTAATTTTAAAACATTTTAAGACAACAATAATAATAATAATAATAATAATAATAATAATAACAATAATAATAATATAACAATAAAGACAATAACCATTACCTCTACATTTTATGACTGTCCTGCACGGAAATTTTAACTAATAAATACACTGCACTTCGCGTCACTACACTTGCACTTCACTTCTCTATTGCACTACACTTCACAACAAGTCACGACACTCTAATTCAACTTTTACTTTAAATATAATTGTATATTTAATAAAGCAATGCATTTAATAGTGATTATCACAATACTAATAATGAAAATAATTATAATAAAATCATAACTAAAATAATAACTATTTTAATAAAGCTAACTTACTAATAAATTTTACAAAAGTCCTTAGTTAGTATACTTTTAAAACTTTGTACATCTAGAAGAAAGGGTTCCATGGCTGATTTGGTTAATAAAAAAATAGTGTGCTATTTGTGTTATCAGCAGTGGTTCATTCAATACCTTTCGTAATTCCACCTTCTTATAAGAAAAAATATCCTGTAAATAAGAAATAATAGCTATATTTTGAGTATTAGTTCTCAAACTCCATCTTTTTTGCTTCTCATTTCTATCAACTGTGTTAAATGGTCGATTAAATCCTTAACAGACGCCTCCTATTATGAACGTTTTTTCATCCCGGTGTTCGGTTGCGTAATGTCGGTATAGAAGAACAGTTGTGCGAAATGAGTGTTGAAATCATACCAATAACAAAAAGACATTTTGCCAAATTTCCATCCGATTTTAAGACGTAATGAACCAAGCCAAGGTCATGGTTTTCCCTTCTAAACTTAATTATTGATTCAACATCGATAACAAAACATAGATGTTCACAATTAAACCATAGACATTAATAATACATCGACCAAAACTATCGATGGTTTTTAACACTTAAGATTTAAGTGAAAAATTAACAACGCCTCTCCAAATACGAGAAAACGCCAGGGCGTTGGGGTCGCCTCAGGCGAGAGATAGTCTGCTCAATGAAGGTAGTACAAACAGTTCGTTTGGTTCGAGCACCTAAATCAATCATTATACATCATGTGAATAATGACCTTGGCGTAAGCTGAAGTGGTGTCATCATCAGTTATTATTTCATATTTTAATTTTAACAAAATTGTTATTAGGGGCATTTTCATTCACAAAATATCGATGTGTAAGAAAATGTTTAAAACATCAATGTTTTGAAAACGTCGACATAGAAGTCGCATCCCTAAACTGAATGTGGGCCCGTTCCTGCGAATGCCTATAGTTCACAAATTTAAATAAAGTGACTTCTGACGGATCATCAGGATTATCCAATCGGAAGCTTCTTTAATGTTCGGCGTTGAAGCTCTCAATCGGACAAGCGGGTCGCAGCTAATATCCGTCAGAAGTCACTGCATTTAAATGGGAGTGTAGCCGGGCCGACGCGGGCCATCGCCGCTTATCGGCGCAGGCGCCCGACCGCAGACCCGGCGCCCGCCCCGCCCCGCCCCGGCCCGGCTCTCTGGCTCTCTGGCGACGCCAGCTCCGGTACTGGGTACGGGCGATCGCACGGGCCCCCATGGTGAAAGTAAATAATGCAGCTACGTAAAACTAAAAATATAACTCGAGAAAATCGTTATCGTAATTTTATAAGTCGCGGGGCAGTAGATTGATATTCCATGAAATGTTCAATTCTTTTTACATACTTATATTCAATGCTCAATACTTATAGTCAATACTTGTCAATGCTTATAAGGTAGGACTCAAATGACGCCTACATTAAAATAGTTTCTACTGAAATTCATATTTATTATTTCATGTATTGAATAAGTTATTTTATTAAACACTATACAAAACAATTTTTAGCGTGTTAATCTTACTGTGAAAATTGTATTATTTGATCCCTTAATACTTTTACTTAAAACTATTGGTTAAAATATATATACAGAAACTTTTTCTGGCTTGAAGGTTGTATTTATTTGTTATTTGTTGAAATAAAATAACTTATATAATTTCTTGATACATCTTTCATATTTTAATTTTTTTTCTGGAGGGGGGGGGGGTTACCTTAAGCTGTATATATACTACACTTTAGCATTGACCCGAGCCCAAAATCGTCTAGCTCCAACAATGGGTGACGGGCCTTCTCCGGGACGTTGGCGCCAGGCTGCGAAGCAGCTACGTGCAGTGTGTAGGGCGCCTTCACACGCAGCCACGGCAGCGCGCGTACGTCAATCGGCAGGGCTCTTCGCCGACCCTCGAACAAAGGGACCGCAGCAGGTAGAATACGCAGAGATAATACGCAGAGACCGGCGGCCGCAGTGGGAAGGCTACCATTTAAAGCTGTACTCTGCTAGCGGTGGCGCGTTCCATCTCCTCCGCTTCACGTAGCGCGAGTCTTGACGGAAGCGTGTTGCCGTCGCGACGTGGGAAGGCGCCCTACACACTGCTATGCAGCCCTCTATCCCAACCCGACACTCGAGCGAAAAATATTCTCCCGTGTGTTTATGAGTTTATTTAGGGCTTGATTTCTGGCGGAACTCGAAGGATGGGTGCTCCGGCACCACAGGAATAATTGTTAAATTATATTGTAAATATATAAATATTATTATTAAATTAATAATTAATTTTGGGGCGCGTTCCGGGGTCTAAATTTGTATAAATTAAGCAGTTTTTATTCCTCAAAACCTCCAAGTAACTGAATGCGTGGGCCTCAGCTATTCCGCAAGGGGGTTTTCTGGGTGTGGCCTCTATTCGCACGTTAGGACGTCTGCTCGCTTGCGATGCATTACTTGGCCTTCACTCTCATTACAATGCTTAGTTATGTTTTTATTTATTACTCGTACGTTGTAATAGATTAAATTATAAATTGCAAGAGGTTATAATTTAATGAGTAGTTTTACTTTCTCGCCAATGCTTACGCAGAATAAAGTAAGTATTGTAATTCTGCGGGGAAAACGGCATATTTTCTACAGAAAAAAAGACTATCCGTTTCGAACAAGTGGACAAACCGTTTCCATATATTAGTAAATTACTTTCTCTAACACGTTGTACCTTCAGAACCTATGATTTGTGGTACCTTGATACCGAAAAATCGATTGGCGACAAAAGTCTGTCTATACCCTCCGTCCGTCAGTCGGTTCGTCCGTTCGTCCGTCCGTTCGTCCATCCGTTCGTCCGTCCGCCGCCCGCCCGACCGGCCGGCCGGCTGTGAACAACGCTAGCACGATTTTACCAAAATTGAAGTTCCCCAATCGATGTGGCTGATATTGCGGTCCCTTGACTTTGAATCCTATATTTTAATTTTTTTGGAAAGGGTTTTTTTTACATAAAGCTCCTGAAGCAATTGTTTTCTCTAAATGAAAGGCTGATATTTCATTTTGAGGAGTTCTGGACCTCAAGACCTCAGGAAAAGACTAAGAAACAACACTAATTATTTTTAAAAGCTTAACCTGTTCTTGAAAATGCAACGTCACAAACAATTCAGAGTACTTCAGTAACGCCCTCTGGAAACAAAAGGCGTTGACT
This sequence comes from Gryllus bimaculatus, assembly GCA_017312745.1. Taxonomy (NCBI): domain Eukaryota; kingdom Metazoa; phylum Arthropoda; class Insecta; order Orthoptera; family Gryllidae; genus Gryllus; species Gryllus bimaculatus. The sequence continues at coordinate 3,225,825 of BOPP01000002.1, read as the reverse complement.
TCGTGGGCGTGGGCCTTAGTTTGAGATGGTACTGACTACAGATATCCGTAGTTTTATTTTGCCTCCACCAGGAACGCTAGCTATATGTATAGATATTAGTAGACTGCGACTGTATTATACGTATATTGTGGTAGAACTGATCTCTAGTAGTTGGCTCCTAATAAATTTCGCCAGAGGCCAATAGCGATGCAGCAGAACAGCATGCTAGTAGTTCTTTAAAGGTCAGTAGCTGTGTTTAAATTGAAAAAAATTCATTTAATAGAACTGTAAAATAAAGAGAAAGAAAATTATAATATTTTATTGAAACTTGAGCCAATTACATTAAAATTACTGAAACACCGAGATTTATATAAAATTGATATTTTACCTCTTTCACAATGATTGTAAATGAAGAAATGCCGTCAACACCGGGTTCGGTAACCGTTTTAGTTCAGTAATAAAACCTTACACTGCATTTTCGCCGACAGGCACTGTTCACTCCCGCACGCCATTGCTTTGAAGGACGCGGCGCCAAGAGGGGCGGGGGCGCCGGGCGGGCGGCGGGCGTGCAGCGAGGGTCAAGGCGCCTCCCTTGACAAAGGGCCAACGGCCCCGCGGGCGGGTACGACCCAGGGTGCAGGCAAAGGCAGCCGGCGTGCGAAACTCATCATTTCACGAAAACTTGACTTGAATGACGAAATTGTGAAATTTTCAACACGTTTATTTTTTTAAAGTTCATCTTATGGTAAGTACACATAGCTTAGAATACAACAAATGCAGTCTAAATATTATACATCACAATAAAAATGTGCATCACAATACATCACAACAATAAAATAGTCTTTCTTCTGGATAGAGTCCTTAAGGTCAGTCACTAAAGAGGTACATTTAGCTTCTCAATGCATTCAGTTGCTGTCGCACAGTGGTTGATTTCCTTCATCTAGCGGTATTAAAATATTATCAAGAGAACGGTGAAGCAAGATGAGAATGTAATGAGGGGTGAAAGATGATATCACACACATACAGATATATACAAATATCACCATGTGCCGAGGCAGGACTAGAACCCGGACTTCTGGTCTGAGACTTAGCTACGACTACCTGCTGACTTACATCTCTCGGCCACGTTACTGCTTTATTATTATTATTATTATTACTTGTTGATTAGTAGTATATTATTTAGCTTTCCTTTACTAGGTGCTGTTTCATTGTTATTTCATAGCAATTTGTTATATCACATTGGATATATTAATTTTGTAAGATTATACCATATAAGAGACGACAAAATCTTACATGTCCAGACACGTGATTCCAGAATCCACTATCCGAACATGTTTGCAGTAGATTTTATGTTTACACTCACAGAACTTTGAAATTACCGGAGGTTTTGAAACGTGTGACTTTTTGCAGAACGTTACGAATGAACACGAAAGTACTATTAAATTAATAAACGTTTAGATTTGTTTTTATTTTAGTTTTTATCGAATGATTATCGCCAGTTTATTCAGTATGTCTAATAATATATTTCGCAAACATTTTCGAATATATACTGATTTCATACCAGTGTTTTGGAGGAGAACAGTACGTGCAATATGTCGAAATTGAGATAAAAACATCTCTATCTAAGCTTCATTGTACATGGAACCAAATAATTGTTTATGATGTCGCGTTGTCTGTTGTAATTGTTGTGCTCGGCGAGTTCGACGAACGACCTTGACCTCAGCTGCTTTCTCACTTGGCGGGCTGTGGAAGACGCGTAAGATTTGGGTCACAGGACCGAAGTGTCTGACGTTGAACGTACGCTCTGTGTGACCCTTGAATAGCAAAATGGGTTCAGATTTTAACAAACTTATTGTTGTTTAAAAAATTTTTAATTTATTAAAATGACATGTTTCTAATTTTTATGTTCAGAATTCCATTATCCTAAATTTTGTGTTCCTGCAGACACGACCCATCTCCCTTCTGAATTTTCTGAGATTGAATATCATATCTTCTTGGGTAAATTCAAAACGATGTGTGTATAAGATTGATTTATTTGTTATTTATTAACATGAGCAGTTCAGAATGGAAGTTGTTTCACTGTAATGTTTTTATAATATCTTTTAAGCCAATATTCCAACGAAGGTCCATCTGTTAACATAAATTGTTCAGTTTTCGGCATACATGAGCAACGCAAGCAAGACAGGTGATGCAATTGAATTGGAAATTGAATTGAATAATGACTATTTTACGTGGCGAGACTCGCGGCATCAGGCCGGCTCTTCGTCTGACAACGCAAATTTCGCTAACGCTCCTTTCACTAACTAGCAGAGAAAGGAGGTATTCTTGGGCGAGAAACATGGCGATTAAAGAAGTCATAGAATTTTACATATAGAGGTCTTCTTGTTTGTTCATAGACAAACTATGAATTTTGATTGGGACAGAGTGAATTTTTCGTGGCTTTGCACTATTTTGGCAATTGAGGATATAACGCGTTTTTAAATGTGAAATCATTTTAATACTGTTAGTTTTTGAAAGTGAGTATACTTTAAATAATTTAAATAATTTTTCTCGAACAAAAAATCTCTGTTATCTGATCGGGTTGTAGCTATTAATTTTACGTTTCTAGAGTGATAAAATGACTCATTACTATTACCGATGTAGTGAAGATTACATCGGGTGTTGGTACTTAGTTTGCATTACCAGAGGTAAAGTAAAGTTATGTCCTGTATTGTGTGTAGCAACCATTTTGGTAACATTATTGGGATGCATAGAATTGCTTTTCAAAATATGAACTATACTGAGCATTCAAAAGAAAATAATACTGTTTAACAAATCATATTAAATGTATTATTACCATTAGAACTGATATAATTCTATAAATATGTTTGTTAGTAGTATTTTGTATTTCACGCTGCTGGTTCAATGACGCCCATCAGGTTTTTTCGTGCTGTTTTCCCTGATCCTTGAGCAAATGATAAGATGGCTCCTTGTTTTAATTTTAACATAAATATTACCGTACACATCATGTGTTATGTTTTCTTGAGTTCCTTTCGTAATTCGTGTGCCATTTCATCGCGCAGTAATTAGATTTTTTAAGTAAATCACCGACGGATAATAGCCAACAACTTATAGCTGTTGCTTTTCAAAATTGTTTTATAATACGGGAGTTGATCATGATCTTCTGATTTTAAGCAGATTTCAGTAATCAGAACAGAGAAAATGATATATAAAGAGAAATAGACTCGTTAACTTAATTATTTAAAATGCTTAAAAGTAGTTATTTATTATTCGACTGGAATGGCCACTAAACGTTGAAATTTCTCATAGCGTTCCAACAAACTTACGCATTATTCAAATGTATATAAAGGAAACGTGAAGCTAGAAAGTAGTAATATTTAACTGTTACATCAATCAAACTAATATTTGTAATAATATCATGATTTATTATGAATGTTGTCTTTATTTATTTATTAAAAAACAGTTAGAAGTTGCAATGGTTTCAAAGCTATTTGCAGCAAAAATTAAATGTCTCATACTTTTCTAAAACTGAAAAGTTTTAATTAAACATACATTTATTAATTACGTAGGTACATAAATGAGAAATAATCTTTGCAAAATAATTTCGTGCGTAGACAATGGCTAATTTCGGCTCAATAAAAATGAAGAGGAAAAAAAATAAGAAATACCAGTTCTACTGAACCAGATGATATTTTAACCTTCCGTCAATCTGCAAATCCCGAGTCGTGCTCATGAACATGCGTTTCAGGCAGTTGGCGACCCTGGCAGGTTGCAGTCAAGCCTTCGATTAGGAATTTAGGTTTTGCCCACATAGCTGCCGCGTGAATAGTCACTTTTCCACAGTGCCTTTCCATTCCCCGTCAGAACATCAAGAATTCTTTCCTCGAACCTGTACACCTTTCCTTCATCTGTTTTACGCAACCTGCACCTAGTTTGCGCAAATTATTCCTGCCATCGCCTCCGCGTTCTCTCCAGTCACTAACACTGACCCTGGAAGCAATGACACATTGAGGAGTCATGGCCCTTCCTAAAGCTAAGAAAAATATTTGTAATTCTTTAGAGAACTACAAGTAAAATACAATCTTGAATAATTAGAGTAAGTAATTGTAATGGAATTAATTTGAGGCGTCTCCATAATCCATAAATGGAAAATTATTTACGGTTAGAGCAGGAAAATGCAGACATTTATTTTTCTTAAAACAAGTAGACAAAAATGCATTTATTGTAGTATATTATCGTTAAAACAGTGGGTGTAAAATGGCACGAACAGAAAAATATCAATTAGAAAGGATTTATTATGAAAAAAATCATACTATTTTAAATTGTTCAAATTTTATATTATCTCTAAAATGTATAGAGACACTTCATGGAAGGAAAAATCTTTTACTTTATGATCTTGATTACGCATAACTAATAACTATTTCTTTCTTGTTTTTACTCACTCCGTCAGACATAAATAAATTCTGTATCTATTCTAGCCACCATTACATTTCGGTACGTTGACTACAATCTGAGTCATTCGCAACTCTCTCAGAAATTATTATCATGGTCTGAGATTATTTATCTTTGAGTCATGGTATGGCGTCAATGAAAAATGCTACTATTGTGTCCGTTCTTCAAACTTGTGTAGTCACCAGCACAGAGAGAATCATATCATGTATTGTGTAAGGAGGGAGCTCTGTCCTCTGTGTCGGACCTGAAGCCATACTGAAGGGAGGGATGTAATTCATCCCGAAGAGAACGAAGCTGTCGCCATAATTAACAAAATTCAACAAAGTTGACTGGCACCTCCCACTTTTTCTTAGCTGCTTTTAACATCTCGTGGTCTCAACTCTAAGATCTTACTTCTTGCCTAATGTCGTGACTCCTCTTGCACAGAAAGACAAAACGTTACAGTGTCCTCACTGCTGTCAGGTTTTGCAGGTAAGTTGCCAGCTCGATAGAGACCGTAGAGATTTCTACCAAGAAAAAAACGCAAATAATGACGGCAAAGAAGAAAATAGTCAAATAATGCAAAATACGAAACTAATGACCAGAAGCTAAAAAAGGCAAAGTAAAATATTCAACAACTCCAGAACCACAGTTAAGTCAGTCCATTGTTATTTAAGCTATTAATGTCATGTAGAGCAATAACGGACGTGGTTATGTTGTAAACCGAAGCGAATAGCTCAAGTTAATAGATAGATAATAGATAGATAGATAGATTTATTATTTCTGCAGGTAGGTATACATTCTGGTGGAGAACCTACAAATTTACATACTACAACTAGAATAGTAATACAATCTAATTTTAAAACATTTAAGACAACATAATAATAATAATAACAATAATTAATATAACAATAAAGCAATAACCATTACTCTACATTTTTATGACTGTCCTGCACGGAAATTTTAACTAATAAATACACTGCACTTCACGTCACTACACTTGGCACTTCACTTTTCTATTGCACTACACTTCACAACAAGTCACGAACACTCTAATTCAACTTTTACTTAAATATAATTGTATATTTAATAAAGCAATGCATTTATAGTGATTATACCAATACTAATAATGAAAATAATTATACTTAAATCATAACTAAAATAATAACTATTTTAATAAAGCTAACTTACTAATAAATTTTACAAAAAGTCCTTAGTAGTTATACTTTTAAAACTTTGTACATCTAGAAGAAAGGGTTCATGGCTGATTTGGGTTAATAAAAAAATAGTATGCTATTTGTGTTATCAGCATGGTTCATTCAATACCTTTCGTAATTCCACCTTCTTATAAGAAAAAATATCCTGTAAATAAGAAATAATAGCTATATTTTGGTATTAGTTCTCAAACTCCATCTTTTTTGCTTCTCATTTCTATCAACTGTGTTAAATGGTCGATTAAATCCTTAACAGACGCCTGCCTATTATGAACGTTTTTTCATCCCGGTGTTCGGTTGCGTAATGTCGGTATAGAAGAACAGTTGTGCGAAATGAGTGTTGAAATCTAACCAATAACAAAAAGACATTTTGCCAAATTTCCATCGATTTAGAACGTAATAACCAAGCCAAGGTCATGTTCCCTTCTAAACTTAATTATTGATTCAACATCGATAACAAAACATAATGTTCACACATTAACCATAGACATTAATAATACATCGACCAAAACTATCGATGGTTTTTAACACTTTAAGATTAAGTGAAAAATTAACAACGCTCTCCAAATACGAGAAAACGCAGGGCGTGGGGTCGCCTCAGGCGAGAGATAAGTCTGCTCAATGAAGGTAGTACAAACAGTTCGTTTGGTTCGAGCACCTAAATCACATCTTATACATCATGTGAATAATGACCTTGGCGTAAGCTGAAGTGGTGTCATCATCAGTTATTATTTCATATTTAATTTTAACAAATTGTGATTAGGGGCATTTTCATTCACAAAATATCGAAGTGTAAGAAATGTTTAAACATCAATGTTTTGAAAACGTCGACATAGAAGTCGCATCCCTAAACTGAATGTGGGCCCGTTCCTGCGAATGCCTATACTTCACAAATTTGAATAAAGTGACTTCTGACGGATCATCAGGATTATCCAATCGGAAGCTTCTTTAATGTTCTAGGCGTTGAAGCTCTCATCGGACAAGCGGGGTCGTCAGCTAATTCCGTCAGAAGTCACTGCATTTAAATGGGAGTGTAGCCGGCCGACGCGGGCCATCGCCGCTTATCGCGCAGGCGCCCGACCGCAGACCGGCCGCCGCCCCGCCCCGCCCGCCCCGGCCGCTCTCTGGCTCTCTGGCGACGCCAGCTCCGTACTTGGCACGGGGCGATCGCACGGGCCCCCATGGTGTAAATGCAGCTACGTAAAACTAAAAATATAACTCGAGAAAATCGTTATCGTAATTTTATAAGTCGCGGGGCAGTAGATTGATATTCCATAAAATGTTCATTCTTTTTACATACTATATTCAATGCTCAATACTTATAGTCAATACTTGTCAATGCTTATAAGGTAGGACTCAAATGACCCTACATTAAATAGTTTTACTGAAATTCATATTTATTATTTCATGTATTGAATAAGTTATTTTATTAACACTATACAAAACAATTTTTGCGTGTTAATCTTACTGTGAAAATTGTATTATTTGATCCCTTAATACTTTTACTTAAAACTATTGGTTTAAAATATATAATCCAGAAACTTTTCTGGCTTGAAGGTTGTATTTATTTGTTATTTGTTGAATATAAAATAACTATTATAATTTCTTGATACATCTTTATATTTTATTTTTTTCTGGAGGGGGGTACCTTAAGCGTATAATACTACACTTTAGCAATGACCGAGCCCAAAATCGTCTAGCTCCAACAATGTGACGGGCTTCTCCGGGACGTTGCGCCAGGCGTCGAAGCAGCACGTGCAGTGTGTAGGCGCCTTCACACGCCGCCACGGCAGCGCGCGTACGTCAATCGGCAGGGCTCTTCGCCGACCTCGAAAAAGGACCGCAGCAGGTAGAATACGCAGAGATAATACGCAGAGACGGCGGCCGCAGTGGGAAGGCTACCATTTAAAGCTGTACTCTGCTAGCGGTGGCCGTTCCATCCCTCCGCTTCACGTAGCGCGAGTTCTGACGGAAGCGTGTTGCGTCGCGACGTGGGAAGGCGCCCTACACACTGCTATGCAGCCCTCATCCCCAACCCGACACTCGAGCGAAAAATATTCTCCCGTTGTTTGTTGAGTTTATTCAGGCTGATTCTGGCGGAACTCGAAGGATGGTGCTCCGGCACACAGGAAATAATTGTTAAATTATATTGTAAATATATAAATATTATTATTAAATTAATAATTAATTTGGGGCGCGTTCCGGGTCTAAATTTGTATAAATTAAGCAGTTTATTCCTCAAAACCTCCAAGTAACTGAATGCGTGGGCCTCAGCTATTCCGCAAGGGGTTTTCTGTGTTGGGCCTCTATTCGCACGTTAGGACGTCTGCTCGCTTGCGAATGCATTACTTGCCTTCACTCACATTACAATGCTTAGTTATGTTTTATTTATTACTTGTACGTTGTAATAGATTAATTATAAATTGCAAGAGGTTATAATTTAATGAGTAGTTTTACTTTCTCGCCGATGCTTACGCAGAATAAAGTAAGTATTGAATTCTGCGGGGGGAAACGGCATATTTTCTACAGAAAAAAAGACTTTATCCGTTTCGACAAGTGGACAAAACCGTTTCCATATATTAGTAATTACTTTCTCTAAACACGTTGTACCTTCAGAAACCATGATTTTTGGTACCTTGATACCGAAAAATCGATTGCGACAAAAGTCTGTCTATACCCTCCGTCCGTCAGTCGGTCCGTTCCGTTCGTCCGTCCGTTCGTCCATCCGTTCGTCGTCCGCCGCCCGCCGACCGGCCGGGCCCGGCTGTGAACAACGCTAGCACGATTTTACCAAAATTGAAGTTCCCCAATCGATGTGGCTGATATTGCGGTCCCTTGACTTTGAATCCTATATTTAATATTTTTTGGAAAGGGTTTTTTTACATAAAGCTCCGAAGCAATTGTTTTCTCTAAATGAAAGGCTGATATTTCTTTTGAGGAGTTCTGGACCTCAGACCTCAGGAAAAGACTAAGAAACACACTAATTATTTTTAAAAGCTTAACTGTTCTTGAAAATGCAACGTCACAAAACAATTCAGAGTACTTCAGTAACGCCTCTGGAACAAAAAGGCGTTGACTTCGTGGGCGTGGGCCTTAGTTTGAGATGGTACTGACTTCAGCTATCCGTAGTTTTATTTTGTCTCCACCAGGAACGCTAGCTGTATGTATAGATATTAGTAGACTGCGACTGTATTATACGTATATTGTGGTAGAACTGTCTCTAGTAGTTGGCTCCTAATAAATTTCGCCAGAGGCCAATAGCGTGCAGCAGAACAGCATGCTAGTAGTTCATTAAAGTCAGTAGCTGTGTTAAATTGAAAAATTTCATTTAATAGAACTGTAAAATAAAGAGAAAGAAATTATAATATTTATTGAACTTGAACCAATTACATTAAAATTACTGAAACACCGAGATTTATATAAAATTGATATTTTACCCTTTCAACAATGATTGTAAATGAAGAAATGCCGACAACACGGTTCGGTACCTTTAGTTCAGTAATAAACCTTACACTGCATTTTCGCCGACAGGCACTTGTCACTTTTCGCACGCCATTGCTTTGAAGGACGCGGCGCCAGAGGGCGCGGGGGCGCCGCCCGGCGCGGCGGCGTGCAGCGAGGGTCAAGGCGCCTCCCTTGACAAAGGCCAACGGCCCCGCGGGCGGTACGACCCAGGGTGCAGGCAAGGCACACGGCATTGCGAACTCTCATTTCATCGAAAACCATTGACTGAAATGACGAAATTGTGAAATTTTCACACGTTATTTTTTTAAAGTTTCTTATGGTAATACACAAGTTAGACATACACAAATGCAGTCTAAATATTATACATCACAATAAAATGTGCATCACAATACATCACAACAATCAAATAGTCTTTTTTGGAATAGAGTCCATAAGTCAGTACTAAAGAGGTACATTTAGCTTTCTCATGCATTCAGTGCTGTC
>BOPP01000002.1:3150822-3216228 GCA_017312745.1 Gryllus bimaculatus | reverse complement strand
CACGTGTTGAAAATTGTCAGAATTATTCCTTGTGCCATTCTCCATTATTTTGTAAGCGGGAGAACGATATAATAATAAATTCATTTGCCCCGAGTGTGCTGATAAAGGATTGCCAGGTTATCAATGTTGCAACTCCTTAAGAGATACTCCATGCAATTGTTGACTCATACTAAAGGTTCATTGAGGACACTAACTTCAAAAATGATAGTAGTATAATTCTAATCATACCTAAACAGTGTAAAATAAAAAAATTATAAAAAGTAATTAACGAACTAAAGTTACGGATAGTAACTAAGACTCTCTGAATCTGAGCTATTCTACCTTCACCGTGACACATACCTCCAGAGGAAACATACACAACTTCAATCCTTTCCGTCGGTTGCTGATTACTCAGTGATTTAGTCACCAAATGCTTCTTATTACAGATTTCAGAAGAAATCCAATAAGGAAATGAAGCATATCTTCATTTGCCAGCGCTACTCTAGATGCTTTTGATGTACACTTTCTCGACGTGACTTGAAGTCTTTGTGTCGAACTCCTTGCGTGTCTTCGAACAGTTTCCTATTGGGCACAATCATTTTCATTAATGACATCATGCGTCATAAATTAATATTTGGTGCATGCTGAAATATCCATCCGTATAAACTGACATAAACCCCGTTTGTTGTTTCAAATGCGTTTTTTCTGAAAGCATCCGTAGTCACATCACACCCCGCTCCTCACTCCTTGTAAAACAAACAGAAGCGGCGAACGAACTTCCATCTATCCAGTTGATGTTAGTTATACTGCTTCTAGATTTGAAAACAACTTGAACCAACAGTGTTACCATACGTTCGATGTACCACTTCTTGTTTTTGGGATGCACACAGTACGTTCCATTCTTTCGATATTTGAGAATTATTTGCGTTTTCCTGGATTCTTACAGTATCTTTTCTTCAAATCCATGAACCCGCCATTTTATAAATTAGTCTGTAAGACATGTGAGAAGGGTCTCGAAGAAACGAATTTTACCGTGAAAGACCAACATAAAAAGCTTCATTGCGGCAAGGTTTTTAAAATGATTTATGTAAATCTTCATTTTCTATGGAGATGTATCATAAATAGAGACTTATGAAGAGGCTGCTTTAACATCATTTCAATTACACTTTTTCCCTCAATATATTTAAAAAATTTGGGATATACAGATATATCAGGCACCCCCAAAGTATTCCACTTTTGATGCTTGAAGCTTCTTAATGTTTTCTTCTAAACGAAGCTACTTCTGCATTTGTGCTATGTGTTGTCACCTTCACGAATTTGAATTTAATGGCGATTGTAAAATCTCGCTGTAACTTTTCAACCTTTTTGTTTCCCTCCAAACATGAATATAATTCTTTTAAAGTGTCTGAACCTTTCGTCGTTTTTCTGCGCCTTCTTCCTAGACACACAACATTTTCGTCACCCAAAAACATAGGGCTGGGTCCTTGCCGCGAATCTTGTCTACCATTCTGCTACATGCCTTTCATTTGTCAGCATTGGGCAAGCGTGAATCTTCCGTTGGTCTTCTCACTTAATACTGCCTCTGCGAATACTTTCAAGAACATACGAGAAACGTACTACATTAGTCAGGTTTCTATTCCCGTAAAATTGTGGCCATAAGAGAGTTTTCACCCTCACGCAAGATTCTCTAATACCTCCCGTTGGCGAATGACTGAAGCATCTGAAAAAAATCGATTTTTTTCGGAAGGGCAAATTTGGCAAAAATGGATTTCACCATTTTGTTTCAGAAGCGTTTAGAAAATACAATTCGTGCAAAGGCCATTCTGGCAATTGCTCGGCAACTCAAGATAACTCAGTTTAAATTTCGGATCACTTAAGAAACGTGTGATCAAAATATAGGTTGATACTTTCTCATATAAAAATACATCTAAAAATTTTAAATTTCAAATTAAACGTTAGTGGCATTTAAAGAGAACATACTTTCTAGATTCTCGTCCATATCGAAAACAATGAAGGTTAATTCCTTAACAATTTCAAGTGGCAATGGGCCAATAACCCACCAAGCGCGTCCAAAGCAGGACTTAGGCACGGCTGCGCGAGCGCTCGGAAGAGCTCGCTGAACATACCCCTCATTCTTCTGAGAAATGAATGTTGCACTTATGGGACTGGTACAGTCCTGGCAGGACTATATCTCTCTCTTTTTTATTCGTTTCGAGCATATATATTTTTGATTTAAATACCGCTGGATTCTGGAAATCAACCACTGTGTGTCGGTGTCAGATGTAGGAAATCCGTTCAAATACATTGTCACCTCAATATGACAAACTGAGACAATTTACTCATAGAATTTTTATTTGGAAAATTAGTTTGCTGTATAATTGTAACTGTCAAAAGGTGTATTCCGAATTGCCAAGCGGCCCTACTAACAAGTCATTCTGTTCGCCGAAAAAAAAAAGTAATGTATGTTAGAGAAAAGATTCTCCAAGGAAGGACCATTTTCACATAGTGGTAACAATTAAACGACATGGCGAACGACAACAAAATAATTGCGAAAGAATTGCAAAAGATAATGTCTAAGCCATTTACAAGTGAACCCATGACAAATGAACGTATTGACAAATTTAACTAAGGCCATAACCTGCAGTTGTGTTGCTAGGTTTAGCCAAACAGAAGCTGTCAAGACGGACCCCCATCTTACTTAGCGTAATCTGTCGATAACAAGAGACTGCGAAAAGGAGATATTCTTATCAATGCTTTCCTTTCATTATTTGCGTCCATTTTAAGGTACAGCAGAAGCAAAAATAGATTACTTGTTTGCATGCGACTGCGGACGCCAAAATGAGAGAGCCATATCTCATCTCACTCGTACGGAAACCTCAGGATCAGTATGGCGAAAGTTGTGTCCCTCAAAGCGGTTGATACGGGAAAATGGCTGTCATTGTGGACGATATCGCTGATTATCAACATATTTCGCCTAAAATTACTTTATCTCCAAGATGTTGAGTATTTCCATTCACAAATTTTATCTTTAGATTCTCTCTACTTTTTTTGTAGTGTTGACACGTCGTTAAAAATCTTTTTACAAACTTACTGCATTGATAAAATGTTTTTGTCTTCAAAACTCTTTCTTTGTAAAAGTGGATAACAAAAATGTTGTGCCGATCCGGTGACCGAGATAGCTAAGGAAGTAGTGCCGTAGCGATCTCGGTCCGAGGAATCGCGGGTTCGAGTCCCGCCTCGGGCATGGTTGTCTTGTGTTCGTACTTTCACCCCCTATCAGCATCATATCGTGTCATCCTCACAGTTAGCATACCGTTACAAGCAATAGTGGTCTCTAATGACCTAGAAGTTGATGCGACCTTAAATAAATTTTTAAAAAAGTGATGAATCCACCATAACCCGTACATTTTTGGAATGTGATCTCTCATGTGTGCCCAGAAGTGCAAGAATAGTTATTATTTGTTAAAAAAATTGGATTGAAATTGATGTATGAGGATCAGTAAATCACGATCTACAACAATGCTTAGCGAAAGGCGTGAGATCGCGCAGACGCAACGCTCTTTGACATTACGCGAGGTAACGAAGAACTTCGCAAACAGCGAATGCGTTGATTTGCTGTTTGTTTTCACTTTGCGGCGTGTGCAAGGACAGTGTGCGAAGGTGTCTGCCGCAAACACGCTGATGCTTGCTCTGGATATCATTCGCTTAAGGCTCGCCAAGAAAGACCTCGTCCGTTCCCAAGAAATGGTTATTCTCACTCTCGACGACCTGCATCGCCCAGAAGAAACAACGCAATGAACGAGAGCGTCGCGGAGAGTAGCGTCTTAAAGGCGGTGATCAATACATTTTGGTGTTTTCTTTGACAACACTTTTCTTTATTATATTATTAACTTTTTATGGCTTAGCCATCATCTTCATCATCATCATCATCATCATCATCATCATCATCAGAGATTCGTTACTTAAGTTTTGAATTACTATCTATTTACATTATTTCATTACTTAATGTTTTAAGTACGCTTTTTACCGTATATCTTATCTGATGGTTGAATCATCCAGAGCTGCTAATATAATACATACGGCCCGGATGTTTATGATCTAAAAGCAACGTAAATATGCAAGCATTTATTGAATAATTTTGGTTTTCATGTAAGCAAGACCTAGGTCAGTGTGGTACTTGAATACAGCGACTTGGCGGTCGCCTTCATTGAAGGCGTTAACATCTTCAACAGGTTTCTAATTGGTACAGTAGTAATTTAAGGCGTTATCTCTTGTGCCCCCAAGAGTGAGAATGGGTTGGGGAGCAATGGCTTCGAAGGAACGATTTCCTTGAATTTTTGAGCTCATAATGGAGAATCGATGAATATTTTCTTCAGTACAGATACTAACTTATCTACATCAGGATAATTTCCACGAATTTCTTTCGCAACCCTATTGAGTGCACATGCAAGCATGTTACTATATGTATTATTTTAGGGTAGAGTACCTGCAGACCTTTGCCAGCTTTCACCATGTAAAAGAACTAGAAATATAACATTTTCTTTCTTCATTCCTTCACGCCACAATACATTTATTACTAATGCAAAGTAACAGCAACTGTTGAGTGGTTAGTTCTGTCCGAGGTTTCACAAGAAATGAGAAATTTCTTCTGCTCTGTCTCCCCTTAAAACAACATCATTTGCCACGTATCTCCCTTAAGCGTCGCCAGTTTCAGCCATAGAAACCCAGATCTTACTATCAGCGACGCTGGTTGGTATTCTATTCAAAACATCTTCCTAACAAATAGTCACTTGGTTCTCGCGAAGTGTTGTTGCATTTGGAATATGCCTATTTTAAAACATCCTCTAGTGCAGGTTATTAACTTTCTCCAGAGTTCAATCAGCAGACATCATCATACATAAATCCTTGTTGAAATATGAAGTTTTGATTATAATGGACTACAACGAAATTCTCTGAATCAGACGCAGTTAACGCTTTTGAGACATAACATTTGTATTCAAATGATTTTCGTTTTGCTGTATTGCAGTGTTGAAATTAAATCGGATTTTAGTATCTATTTAAATTTCGCACAGTTTATAGAACAGTACCACCTGCCTCTGAAATGGTTACTTCAAGACTCCTGCACAAATACTCGCAATTTTTCACATATTGAACCGTTAAGATTTAGGTATAATAAACTGAGAGTATTCTAACACAAACACCGCGAAATGGTACAGTAACTAAGCACTCTGTACCTTTCTATCACATCGTGTCCTTTGGCGCCCTGTGAACACAATTCTACTCGCTAAAGTTATTTATAGAAGAGGTTCATCTTGACAAAAAGATTAAAGCTTCCTTATCATCTGCTACTTTTTACGCAGCTGCCTCTTTCTTTATAGCTTACACTGCTAATATACATATATGCTATAAATATATATTTGTAGGATAGCCAGACAACAATTAGATACAAAAATTGTAACATGTATACTTCAATCAAAAGATGAAAATATGGCAAAAATGTGAAAATTCGTGGAAAAATATAACCATAATATGAAATATTAGCAGACAAGGGTTAAAGAAGCTCAAATATGACTGTATATGGCACGTTGAAATGGCATAATTTTAGTCATTGTAGATAAAATCATATTTAACTTATATTTTTCATAGGAATAACATAAAAAATAATATGACACGTCATAAACATTCAGACACTAATAATAATAATAATAATAATAATAATAATAATAATAATAATAATAATAATAAACTAAAAAGTTCGCAATGAAAAAACCCTTATATTCACATATTTGGAATGCCTACAAAACATCACAAATAAACCAATATTGAAGATTTTCCCTGCATCTAAATATTCAGATACTACCTGAATGAAGATTGCTAATAATCGTATTACTTGTCAATCACATGGAATTTTTATTCAAAATTCATTCTACTACAAACCTTAACTACATTAAGACGTCAGGTAATATCGACACGCATTGAAGGATTAAAGGTAATCTTGCAAACTTAGTGAAATAAATTAAGACAATAAGATCACCTCATGTAGACATTACGGTTTCCCATTTTTTTGCTCTGTTTCTTCAAGCATCAATGAAATAATTGAAAAATCATGGGACAAAAATACACTTATTAAAAAAACCCCATATGAAGTACTATAAACCGTTTAAAGAGACAGAGATACATTTCATATATTGTCATTTCCTTTGTTATGGACTTTAGACGTTGCTTTTTCTTCGCAATCTACGGTCACTATTAAACTTTCCGGTTGTGAACTGCTTCACTCACCGCTCCTGAGCTGTCTGTTCCGCTAGACGCCCCTGGCGGTTAACTTGATAAACACACTTCGCCCGCGCTCTCTCGCGTTTATCTTACGGCCGTTCTGGTGAGGCATCTGCGCACATATTTTCCGAGCCGTTAGCGGCACCTGTTGCAACGCACGGCCGTATTGTTTCAGGACAGAAGGATCACGGCCCGAAAATGGAATTTTGGGGTAATTTGCCTAGAGCACGCCTGTCCAAAACTTGTGCTTAGGGCCAATACTCAGGCGCGTCCGCGGGTACCCATGCCAGCGGGGCCACACGCAACACTCAAGGTCACTTCTGGGAAGATTAAGGTAGTTCTGGAGAGTGCCGACATTGCTCATTCAACACGATGCTTTTGTCTGAAACTGTTCTTTCAGTCTTTGAAGCAAACTATTCTTCTGTCTTGTTTCACAGAACGAATCACCGGATAATGGACTAGAGAGAATAAATATTCTGGGTCAACAAATAGTTTCTCCTTTTTCAGTTGCTATAGTTTGTAAGACTTCCAGTACAATCTCTATTGGCTTGTTTTCGGGAACACAGTGGACGCTCCCCGATTTGGAACAGAGATCTCCATGGGGCGGGGCGGGGCCACCGCACACGGGAAGGGCGAGACAGAGACTTAAGCCGCAAGGCAGCAGCGTATTAAAAATTAATGAAAATAAATTCCCCTTCTCCACAGGGATACTGTGGAGGGGACAAAGAAAAAAAAAAAGACAGGGGCCGGGGAGAGAGGTGGGGAAGGAAGTGGCCACGGCGTGCCTCGGATATGTGCCGGTGCTCCGAATCCATCTCGATGGGCAAGCCTGGCCTCTATGGTTTTCTGCTTCTTTCAATAATAATAATAATAATAATAATAATAATAATAATAACAAAAACGATAATAAAATAATAATAATAATATAATAATAATAATAATAATTAATAATAATAACAATAATGCCGACCGTTGGCCGAGATCGCACCGGCAGCAAGGCCGTAGCGGTCGAATCCCGCCTCGGGCATGGTTGGGTTGTGTGTGTGTCTGTATGCTTGTGAGTGTATTTCTTCATTCATCATCTTCGTAATGTCAACCCATCCCTCATGTCTAACAAATCTGGGGTATAAAAATTGGAAGCAGCATTAAAATGCCGATTCCCTCTAACGTATGTAACGTACTTCTACCCCGATAGTCTGAGACCCGTCGAGATGCACGTAACGCGTGATCTCATTATGGCCGATTCGGGTAAATAATAATAATAATAATAATAATAATAATAAGAATAATTGCAGCCAATATTATTTGTATTGACAAACTCGAATCTTTTATTGTTTGCTGGGCATTCATATGCATGTCACACAGGACTCCCCACGTAGTACAAATTTACATGTCCTACCAACACATTACACAAACTAATAAAATTTGTAAGTCTCGCAAAGCCGTTTCAACAGATATTTCAATTTTCTTGAAATTGTGTGTATTATTGATCCATAACGTGCTATAGTTCAATGTGATACATTTACTCATTTGTCTCGAAATTCCTTAAATAATGCGGCGCAGGTCATTAAAAAATAAATCCATCAGTCCATTCTCACCCGTGAAATGTCCAGGAATGAATTTGGTATTGTGGAATGAGCAGCGCATAGTGCGAAGCCGCGCTAAGGGTTGGACGAGCAGACACGGTCTGGGCGTGAGGGTAGGGCGGGGTCGAACTAAGTGAGCGGGCAGGGTTGGCGGGCGAGCGATGTCAATAAAACTGCTTCTATTTCACACTACATAGAATTAATTCCTCTTCCTGTCTCACACGAAATTGTGGAAAGCAAATGTTTTGGTAAGACAAGATTACTTCAGCTAATGAATAAATATTAAAGGATTTCACTGCCTGGAGAGTTTCTGCTCGACTCTGATCGATCGATTTGTGGTATATATTCAAGGCGGATGTCGGAACAGGTCCTCAAAGTGCCGTGGTGTACCCTTCCTCCCTAACCACATCCCTCTCCCTCATTTACGTGATAAGCTGATGTGACATACGGATGTGGCCCATCTTCCATGGCTTAGGAAGATCCGGTGAGTACCCAGATGTTAGATCAATGCTCAATTTGAGCTACTACACTTTGAACTATCGGAGATGAACAACAAGGAAATTCCGCTTTAGTTAGCTGCGCCTTTCCTTGCATTTTTCTCATAAGATTCTGGTGTTTTGTATGTGACCGTATTTGCTGCTCAGTTCCCTTCTATTCCTATCCGCATTTCTGTACGTATTCCCTTTGTCATCTTCAAATTCCGATTAATCATCTAACGACTCATAGCTTTCACCACTACGACATGTTCATCTTATGCATCTATTTTACTTCCAACGTCCTTCCTATCCCTTTTTACATCGCTGTTGTTCATCGTCTCGATTAATTACATTATTTACTTGATCCCTAATAGATAAAAGAAATTTGCTGCTCCTACGCATCCGATCGTGAAATATGGCGTAATAATTTATTCATAGGATACAGATGCCTTATTAAATTAATTAATAAAAAACATATCTGTAAATTACAATTGCCGACGTGGATGGCGAAGGTGGCTACAGCGTGTGCCGACTCAGCGCCTCGGTCAAAAGGATCGTGGGTTCGAGTCCCGCCGTGTGCATGGCTGTTGGTCTCTTGGCTTTAATGTATGTGTGTTGTCGCAGAAGGCCTTGAGAGTCTGCTGACCACAGACCTAAGAGCCCGCAAGTGTGTCTATTGTACAAGGATCAAGTGTGCCCATGAGGGACATAGTAGGTTCCCGGGGTAGATAGTCGAAATCGACATCCCCTGAAGCTGGAAGATCGATCGGTGGCCGAGATCGCTAAGGCAGTAGTGCCGTAGCGATCTCGTACCGAAAGATCACGGGTTCCAGTCCCGCCTCGGGCATGGTTGGATTGTATTCGTCCTTTCACCCCCTATCATCATCATCATCATCATCATCATCATATCAGGGAAGGCAACGGGAAACCACCCTGAATAATTTATCCCAAGAAAACCCGTTATGGGTCACCTAACTTCCGTATATGGAAGATAGGACCAAAGAAGAAGAAGCTGGAAGAAGCCGCATGAAGAAGAAAAAATCTGAAAACTACAATTCTTCAATTACGTAAGGTTATAAGATATGTCGACAGCATTAAGAAATTACTTCCTGAGGGCTCTCGAAATGGCAGCAAAGAGTCGTCGCGCTCGAGGGGTAACAACCTCATCGGCAATGAAACCAAGAGCATTGAGCACGTGCCGCTCCCTCTTCAAACGGGCGTCGCCACTGCCTTTGTGGGGTGGCCGCACTCAAAAATCCCTTTTAGTAACGAACACCGCATGGCCCGACGCCGCTCCTCCCCCGACCCTGTCACCTTTCCTCCTGCGCGCCGCCGCCCTCGCTGCCGCCCGCGCCGAGCGAGTCGGGCGATCGAAGGCGTGCGTACAGCCAGTTTTCCTGGTCGCGGGGTCGCCTGCACAGAGGTGGGCTGCGACTACCACCGTCGCCGCGCACTGGGCCCAACCACACGGCTGCCAGAGACAACAAGGGGCTTGGGGCACAAGATTCACGGGGATCCCCTTATTTAAAACATACGTTCCTCTTATTTATTATTGTTATTTTACCATGTTTTTCCTCGGTATTCGTCGAGATTTTACTTGTCTTTGTGTCGGGTTAAAAACCAAGACAGATCAATTCATTTTTCATCGCAATTTAAGAATTTTCGCACAATCCTGCGTGTGTTGAAGATGATAGATTTCTGCCGACGACAACAAGGGACTTCGGGCACAAGATTCACGGGGGCCCCTTATAACAAAAAAAAAGTTCCTCTTATTTTTTATTGTTATTTGATATTTTTTTCCCTCGGTATTCGTCGAGATTTCATTTGACTTTGTGTCAGATTAAAAACCAAGACACAGGTCAATTCATGTTTCGTCGCAATTTAGAAATTTTCCCACAATCCTGCGTGTGTTTAAGACGATAGGATTCTGCATAATTTTGAACGTATATTTCGATATTTTAATAGGTTCCAGATTTTTATGGATGTTATTTGGTATAACCCCGTGCACAAAATGACCAGAGGAACACTATGAATTTTTTGGAGTGGCCGTAATGCCTTGACTTCTGCTGCCAGTTCTGTGTACTTTGTTTTGTAATTGATTCTGTTACGTTCCCATGTATTTTCTGCATGTGTTGTTTGCGAAACAGTGATGTCAATGAGGTAGCTAATATTTTGCCGTTTATCTACGAAAGTGACGTCTGGTCTGTTGTGATGAATGGTTTCATCTGTGATATTTTCTCTGAGAGTACAACCTGTACTTTGAATTTTCAAGTACAGTATCGGGAACATAATAATAATAATAATAATAATAATAATAATAATAATAACTATATTTACGTATATTATTATTATTATTATTATTATTATTATTATTATTATTATTACATTTTAAAATTAAGTGGGGCCAGTGACAAGTTGCCCCACCTGCTCCACCTTCTGGACGCCACTGCTAAATGACACCAAAAAGAATATTGCAATTTCTAAGACAGTACTTCGAAGGAAGGCAATTAAACACGTATGACTCATGCCTTTACAAATTAATAAATATTATGATAAAATTTTTTCGCTGTCTATATCTATTTTCCGAGCTTTTCAGTTTACTTTCAACGTTTATTTTCAAGATGTGATATGTCACATACTGAATGACACAAGTAGGGTGAATATCCTTTTAGTCACCTTTATCTCACGGACTGGTCACAATTCCTTATCGTTCTTTACTATAAGCCTTCAACTGTTTATGTTTCAGATGAAATAAATGAAGTTGGTGTGTTAGTTAGTTAATGACTTATTTTACGAGGCGAGACCCGGGCTAGCAGCCCCGTCTTCTATCTAACCACGCAAATTACGCCACTTTTCTTTCACCATCAACCGCAGAAAGAAGGTATTATTTGGACAACGAAACGGATCTTTTACATGCAGTAAATCTACAACACGGGACAATCAACTTTACTTCCCATCCGAAGGAAACCGTACGAAGGATTTTTTCCGTCTTAAAAATTCACGGCTTAGGTCAGATTTGAACCCGACCCACTAACCGTTATACCACCCAGTCACCTTTGTTAACTTAGATGTATCCAGAGCGCCGGCTTTCGACAGCTTTGCCGTCATCATCAGTCTAGAAATGTACAAAATAAATTCAAAATCTTAAAAAATAAATAAATAAAAAAAAGAAGAAGGTTCATGTTGCTGCCGCAAGGCGCGCTCCGTCGCACTGTGCGTCGGCGCGGCGCCGGCGGTCGCTGGCGGGCGAACGGGGTCACGGGGTGAGCGGGGCGCTGCAGCCGCCCGCGCGATGTGGAACGCAGGAGGCACGACACGCGAGGCGAAGATGCGCTTGCGCCGCAAATCGCCGCCGCCCCGAGTGCGCGGCCGGGTGAAACCTCATCCCTCCGTGTCGTTATCCGTCCGGTTACGCGGGTTCGCGCCGCGCGGGGCAGCGACTTAACGAAAAAAACAAAAACATCGCGCCACTGCGGGAGATTGCGGGGACGATGTACATGCTCTTTTGGTTTGAGGTTGACTTCCAGTCCTCTCTCAGATACGCGGAGTTGCTAATTAAGTCTTCTATCATGACGATGGTTTCACTTTTTTTGTTGAATTCGAAGATTCTTGAACACATTCCGTTCTTCAACGTCAGTTCCATCTTATTGATTTGATTGCCAACCAGAATCTAGTGTCTTTGATAAATACGAGTTATGTCTAATAAGAACAAGTTCTTGTTAATATTTCTCGACGAAAAACAAAAGAAAAATAACCCGATAGTTTGTTTGTTTATCGAAGAACAAAAAATTTGTAACTGGAAATCTTATGTGTTAGTACATGTTTAGAAATGCATTCAAGATGATATTCGAGAGTTTGTTTAGAATTTACTAATCTAATTTCACACTTGGTTAGTCTCACACTTCTATGGTACTATCACACATGTGTGTCTCACACTTCTCACGCTATGGTACTATCGCATATGTGGCCAACTATCCCACTATGTGGATCTGTGAGTCACGTTTATCAGATGCTCTATACATAGTTTCGATACATATTTATACTTTCACTGCCTGAGATTTTTTGAATGTAATTTCATGGAAAAGTTTTGTTGTGAAACTAGTTTACAAGATCAAATCATGTCACTCTAGTTCCTAATTTTATGCTGTCTAGTGTAGTCTAAATATTATATTATTTTCCGCAAAGACACAAACTAGAAGATTTGAATAAATTTTTATTCTTCTCTGAATCATGACCCAAGTTATGAAATTTTCTATATTATATTGTTCATACTGGGAGCACAAAATATGCATGAACAGTTATGGATGCAACTCATGTACTATCTGTGATAGTTGTTAAGCATCTGTTCTTACAATATTTTTCTTAATGACGAGAAAAATAATGGTGCTACAACACAGCAAAGACTCTTTCGTGTTTTCTGACAGGTTCCGTGTAAACTAAAATGACTTATGAAGAGATACTCTGTATCCTGAACTATTTTAGGCAAATCTCTTAATAAATTGCTTGAACCACACAAGTCTTTTTAATGTGGTTTAATTTAATTCATAATGGAGATAATCTTTTTTGTATGTACAAGTTAATATTTGAGTTTAAAAATTATTACATCATGTTTCATCTTCACAGTAACATAAATTTGCAAATCAGAGGCGGATAACCGTTAAAGTGTTTTTGTGCTTTTCGAAATTTCGTTTGCTGCTGCGATCCTCATTAACATTGGCTTGAAAAAAAAGATGCCATTTTTCGTGAACACAGATGCGCGCAAGATTAGGTTAAGAGGTCTTGCGGTAAGGCAGTCTGCCAGTTCTGCTTCTGTCTTTGAGATATAAAAGAATTACCCGCGCTCTGATCTGATGGGGACTTACCATTATTCAAAACAGAATTCCATTACTTTTACAAATTATATTTCGTTCGTCTGTATCCGAAAAAACAGATTTTTCTCTCGAATCAGCATGTTTGATGATTTATTTGCCATAAAAATCGTAATATAGACTTACAAAAATTTAAAAGGGCACTAAAGGTAAAACAAACTAATTGCGTACGTACTACTTTTAGTTTTAAGATTCGGCATGGATTTTTGTGTGTCCAATTTTTTCAAGGGTGGTGATCTTGGGAGAAATTCAATAGGTTTTAAAAAATATTTGTGCTATTATGATTGAGCGCATAGTTTTTAATGTCCAACGACTAAATGTAAGACAGCAGGGATATTTGTTGGGAACAATGTATAACTGGTTGGAGATTTACACTGGTAGTCTTGATCTCCTCATATAAGAAAGGCCAAAGCTATAATTCAATTATAATTTTAAGAGGTATGCGCAGACCACTAAAGTTAATATTCATGCGGACAAATCACTTGTGAATACTTCTGACGAAACGGTTTAACACAAAATAGTTAGCAAAGTTTGAGTGTTGCAGCATTTCATTTTTATTAGGATAACCTTTCGATTCCTTTCAGTAACAGTCTTCATTATTTACCATAAGCAAAGGCTAGACTATACTAACATGGAGTGGTGACGCGCGGTTTCACGCTCTTGTCGAGGCCTCGCCGCGCCGTCTTTTTCTGCAGAAAAATTATGAGAGGTGCCTGATGCGAAATGTACAACTTTGATGAGTGATGACGGTGTTGGTTTATTTCAGATCTTATATTGTCGTCTTTTTCTTTATTGTATTTAATAATATTAGTGATTAGTATGAATAATATTCACCTGCGTTTAGTATGATCGGCATGTAAATGTAAAAAATATTCATCAAACCAAAAATCATATTATTTTTAGTTTTTCTACTTATTTGTGATCGTTTTGTTTGCTTCTTATGAAATAATCATTCACTTTCAGGCTTTATGCTAACCTACAATAAATTTCGCAGCTTCCATCATATGACAGTAAACATACAGAAGAAGAGGATTTTAAAGTATTCAGTTTCGTTCTCCTAAAATAAGTTTTTTTCAGTCTATATATATATATACTATATATATATTATATATTATATATTATATATTATATATAGGTGAATATTTTCAGAAGTTGGGGCTGATTAAATACAGAATAATGATGCAAAATTAAAATGATCCGCGTTCTAAGTGGTTCAAAATAACCAACCTTCTGAATGTTTTGTGCCTGCAGAATGGTTCGATAATCTCCTGTGCAGTAATGAAGAGCATGCTCTGTCTATAACAGCCTTTTGTCCATCAATAAGTGAAATTATCACTTATTGTTGATATTTTTATAAGGATTTATTAGGATACATTGGCGAAAAGAAGTTGAAGAACTTTGGGTTAATGTATTAAGAATTCTCAAAACGCAGTATCAAACGTATGTACGACTCTGAAAGGAAAAAACTTGAAATTTAAAATATTAATTTTTGAAGAAAACATGTGTACTGGTGTAATCATTCTAGCTTGTTACGGTGGGCAGGTTAAGGCCGACCGATGATTTTTGAATCAACAATAAAAGCACGTATCGGAGTCCTTCCAGTCATGTATTCCTGTCAAATTAGGTGGTTTTTTTCCGATTAAGTAATTTCTCTGAACAGCATATACGAGAAGTAAAATGTATTGCTATACATTTCTTATCCTCGTTCACATATTTATGTAGCACTAAGTAGCAGACTGTTTCCTCGATGATAAGGACAACACAATAGCAATTTCCTTTCAGGCAATTGTGGAGACGCTTAAAGTACTTGCGAATGTAAGTTTCAGTTGTTACGCTTCTATAGCGTGCTTACTTGAGCGGTCATCACATTCTTCTTCTTTCAAAAATCATCTTCGCAGAGTGCTAAACTCATTGGTTGAGAGTAAAGGCCGAACGGAACGGCATAGCATTAATATCTCACTTTCAATGGAGATGATGGCAGTCGGTGATTCATTAATTGATTTTTTTTGAATTTCCTGAGCAGTCACTGTAAAATGATAAAGACTGATAAGTATAGTGTAGGTTATATTCTGTGTTGGAGGGGCAGTGATCCTCCCCCACTTGACCGTTAGTTCTTTATTTGCACGTCGGCTTGCAGGTGTCTTCCATTTGCTTTCCTCAGACGGGACAGTCTCTACTCTTCCATCGCGTGTGACGTGCAAAGTGTGTGTGTGTGTGTGGGGGGGTGAGCATGAGGAAGGATAAGGATGAGAAAAGAAAGACCGTGTGCGAACCGAGTCCTCATTGTTAGAGTACTGGTTCGGCTCTCGCCTGGAATTGATCGTGGAAACCACGGTAAACAATTCGAATAGAGCAGACGGCCGCTAAAATGCTCCTCCAGACCGTGGTTGAATTTCACCTGTATTTATAATGTCGAAAATCACTTTTGTACTCGAACCCTAGGACCTCCACACTGTTGGTTGTTCATCCCCTCCGCTATTTGGATGACTATGTAAGAGATCATGAGAGGTAAGTGATGACAGCGAATGGTATTAAAGAGAAGATGATGGTTCGAGTGGGATGAGAAACCATCAACGTCACATTCACACGTGTGATTCATGCCTTAAGGGAGACGCAAACCCAGAGACTTACATTACACGTACAGTACTTGAATGGTTCTTTAAGTCCCTGTGGCACCTTGCCTACCCTCATGAAAATTGTATCTGCATGAATACATGCACCTTCGTAATAAAATATATTGATAAATACGATACATTTTATTAAAAAATAATGTTTTATGTATCTTGTATATCTTAACGAACTTAAAATAATATCTGAAACTAAATTCAAGTCAGCAACTCACAATGACATTTTGTTAACAATTGAACAAGGAAATTTAACACACTAAAGATCTTTCAAGTCTTACGGGAGGTAATATTATTGTTAAATATGCAGGCCAGTGCTTAAATATTATGTACGAATCAACATTCACAAACAATAATGTCAACATTTATGTCAATGTATTTACAAATTTAATTCTATTGCAGTATTTTATCAAAACTTAAACATTTGAAAGCTCTAGCAGAGCACGCTGGAAGCCATTCTAGTCAAACATTTTAAAAACTGTGTGGAGAATGACAGTAATGGTTTGTACTTTGATAACGCCTCATACATATGCTTTTGCACTTGTTTTCACTATCTGACAGTTTTACAAAGAAGTCACTTAATATCAGTCCTATTATCACAAAAAACTACATTCATTTTCCTGGATGGTGCGTACTAATTCAAACTATTTTTGGAATGCCAAAATACAGGAAACTCAGTGATAAACTCCAAGGCACAAATCTAGTTAATTTTCGTGTTGACTGAGATAACTGACTAATTTTCAGGAATATGCATATTGAATTGGGTAATGCATAACATAAATGTAAAAAAATGTTATTACCATGACATTCAGAATACCATTTATTGAGTAGTTCTGGCTTTACAATTTTCATTAAAATAATGCGAATATACCCTGAAGAATTTGCTGACGGCAAAGCTGTTCAGGGTGCTTCCAAATTGATGTTAACATGTACTAACAAATATTAAAAAAACTAACTTGGACACATTCTTTAACTTAATAGTTTGTCTTCATTCCATTTAAAGCAAAGTGCTGCCAAACCACCTCTGTAATCATCCTTCCTGGAAATGTAGGAGGGAGGGGGGCTAAAGGCGTACGCCTCTTGACTCGCCTTCTCTCAGGGACCGCCCGACAATGGCACTCAATCACAGGAACATTACGGAAAGTATACATCCTACACGAGGCCGAAACTCATACGGAACATGTATGGAGCAGTGCTTATTTCTTTCTATTACCTATTACGTAGCAAGAGAAAATTCTGTGCTCTGCAGAAAAAAGTGCCGATTTTTTGTAGAAAAAACATATTTTATGGGTCTCTGATATTGAAACATTGTTTTTTTCTTTCTATTTTATGTAGTAAATTTCGTTATTGTGTGGAGGGTATAGTCATAATTCTGAGTTTGGATAACCTGGATAACGAATAACTGTTGTTCATTTTTTCTCAAAAACGACTATTCGTGTGTCTGTGATCAACTCTACCGTCTAAATTGTACACAAAACAAATATTTCATGAAAATTAATATTCCTCGATCTATTTGACTGGTATTGTGAATTTGAAACGATTATTTTAATTTTTGGGAGTACTTGACAAGAACCCCAAACGAATTTTTCTAACGTTTCTCAAAAATAACTTCAAAGTATATATATGTGAAAGTGTGTGTATTAGGGGAAATGAGGATACAAGGGAGAGGAAAGAAAGATCAGCGTGCGCTTTTGTGGCCCGTTTGTTAGGGCCCTGCTCTGGTATTTGCTTGGTATTGATTGGAAACCCCACAGAAGAGTATATATCAGAGCAGCCGACCGCTAGAAATCTCCTACACTCAACGGCTGATATCGACCTATCAAGCTGGTGTCAAAAATGTGCCTCAGTCGGGACTCGAACACTAGACCTCAGAGTCCGACTCACTCCAGAGGCAGCGCAACGCAAAGAAAGAAGATGCAAATAATATGAGAAAGTGTGTGATCTAGCGCCCCACTTGTTTCCTGTCACGTGCCGCGTGGGCGGTGGCACCCCAGGGCGCCCCCTCGGCGCCGCGTGAAAGCCCGGCGCTCGGGCCCAGCGACCGTCCCGTCCCTTGTGCGAGTGTTCGCGTGACGCGTGGCGAGCAGGGGGCGTGGCGACGCGTGTGCGCGGTGCGTGTCGCGTGCGAACGCCCAGGGCGGGGGCGGGGAGATCGGGGGGTACAAGTGCGGCGGGGGCGGCGGCGGCGCGGGGCGGCTCGGGGCGGCGGGGCGGGGCGGGGCGGGGCGGGGGCGGCGGGCGGCGGGGCGGGGCGGGGCGCGAGGGGCGGGGCGGGCGGGGGCGGCGGGGGGCGGGGGCGCTGACGGGCGGGGCGGCGGGGGCGGGCGAGGGCGGCGAGGGCCGGCGGGGCGGCGGGGGCCGGCGGGGGACGGGGGTCAGCGGGGACGGTTGGGTGCGGCGGGGGCGGCGGGGCGGAGGGGGGCGGGGCGGGGGGCGGGCGGCGGGGCGGCGGGGGCGGCGGGGGCGCCGGTTGGGCGGCGGGGGCGCTGTTGGGGGCGGCGGGTGGCGGCGGGGGAGAGCGCGGTGGGCGGCGTGGGGGCGGGGGGGGCGGGGGCGGGTGGGCCGGAGGCAAGAGGCGCGACCGCGCCCCCTCGCCTCCGCGAGAAAACGAGTGGAAAATGCTTCCCCCGCCCCAGTGCACGCACACCCCCGTGCGCGCCGCGTCGAGAAAGCTCCGACCTACCCCACATACGTGGCGGCTCGGGCTTCGAGCATTCTTCGCTGCTTTTGATGCTTCTGATGACAGCCCACGCGGCAGAATTACTTTGGGCATTTTAAGGGAGAAGCTCGTCTCGTTATTACACTAGACTCGCGCTAAACTAGTCCACAACAAACAGTTGAAATAATAATGCCGATTCTTTTTCAGGAGTGGGGAATGATACGCACATCCGAAAGTTTGGATTAAATACCTAAATGCTACTGTGACTTACCGTCAGACTCGCTGGCTCTGATACGTAAAATGGTATTTTGAGCGGTATTCCTATCTCCTCTACATGTTTCCTGATACAGGCTTAGGGTGGCATATTATCATAATAACTTATTATCATAATTCTGAAAACAACAAATTAATAATTACCTAAAATGGGAAAGAAACAGAAGAAAAGGGAAAAATGCAATGCTTATTTATGTAAAGATACCAGATATTTAATCAAAAACAATCTTCTAAATACTTTACAATGTAATATTTATTCAGATTGCAAGTATCGAAACTAATAACAATTTTCGGCCACTTTTGCGCGTTGAAAAATCTTCGCGCGCTTTCAGAATCGCACTCGCAACCTCTTCGCCAGGCAACGCCAGCCCGACCCGCGCCCGTCTCGGACGCGCACATCGGCCGCGGCGCAGCCCGTCGGGGGCGCACCGAAATACACGCGAGCGCGCGCGCCGCGGCGACGAAGCGGCGGCGTCTGGGCTCGCGAGTGAACGACCGATCGGCGCGCCACGCCGCCACGCTCCGCCAAACGCGCGCCACCTGCGGCTGCGCGGTAGCAACGCGAACCCGCCAACAAAACAACATCCATGTTCCAAATGTATTCATCAATTTTTCCAAATATCGATGTTCAAAGGGAAAACATCGATGTTTCTGATTATTGATGTTCAAAATGAATTTATCGGTTTCCAAATATCGTTCAAATTGAAAACATCGATGAGCACTAGATATCGATGTATTTGATGCATCGATATTCAAAATGATAACATTTATGATCATTAGACATCGTTGAAAATCATCGTGCTTAATTTAATGACCATTCGACGCGAAACATTTTTTAATGTTTTTAAACAGCGATGTTCAAAATGAAAACATTAATTTTAATAATACATTGCTCAAAATCATCCACGCTTTCAGATATCAATGTTCAAAATGAATACATCAATGTAAATAAATTATCGCTCAAAACACACCAATTATTCGCTCAAAACACATCAACGTTCCAAGCACCGATGTTCGAAATGAAAACACTAATTAATGCTTCGCTAAAAAATCATCAGTGGTTTAAACATCGATGTTTTTATAACCGATTTAGTAACCGATCACAATATTGTTATCGTGGGAGGGAGTGATTAAATTTGATAGTGGTCGTGTTTATCAATTTATAATTGATAATTAACTGACAAAAATGATTATCAGGACAACAAAACTTGTATTATCAGTTTGGATAGTGCAAATATATTGTTTTCTCAACACATCTACCTTTTAGTTTCACCGTTGATCATTGATCACTTTGCCCTGAAATTTCCGGACAATTGCAATTCGGGACAGTTTCGAGACATTTGCAAATTATAATAATTTTCTTGTTGCTACGGGATATTATTAAATCCAGTTTTTTCGACTGCGTGAAAACATCAAACTCAAAACATCGATATTATAAAAAACCTCGGCTTCAATACATCGATATTAAATATGTTTATGTTTTTATAAAAACAATTTTTCAAACAATATTATATTTTGAGAACATCAACATCGATGCCGCATCCTTAGAAGAAAAGCTGTGCTCTTCTCCAATTTCACAGTAAAGTTAGGAAACCCTGAGATGTTTTTTGTTTGGACACCAAATGATCTTTCAAAAGGTAACCTTTGGTTGTTTTATTTTGAATTCATTGTAAACGCGACTTGAGAGACTTTTCGCGGAACCCCTCCGACTCAGTGGAGTTCCACGGAATGCGCTTTGGGAGTCGGTGATCTAGAAGAAAGCAAGCGTCACTTTAGTGCTGCGAAACCACAGAATACATTCCAAAAATGTACACATAAGATAATACCCAATCATTGTATGGAGCAACATAATCACGGATGAAAACACGTCGACTGCTCTGATCGGTCGTTTTCAGGGTTTCCTCCGATCTATTCCACGCGGAGGGTGTACCATAAATAAACGATCAAAAATCGCTGGAGATTATTTCTTATCCACTTTGTCCCCACTGATCTACTGTCTTCATATCATATGGCTAACTATCCCTTGATCCAGAAACTCTACAAAACTCTGCTGCAGCAGAGAAGTTGCAAGCCCCTCCCGAGTTACTTCGAGTCCCGTGGGGGAGATTAAGGAAGTGAAAATAATTTATCTTACCAGAAATTATGTTCTTACGCGATTGTCATTATCGCCCTGGTTAACTGTACCAGGGAGGAATTTCGTCAGTGTAATTTCCACCGCAGGTATAAATTGTGGCTTTGAGGTCATCACAATGGACAGTTGGTCAGTGAGTGAGCAGCGATTCCGGACACGGCAATTACCTGGGTGAGGTTATTGGTCCTGCAAAATGTGCATATTATAGGTCGAGAGATGGCGATATTCCTCCCGATCTAGAATGTGAGATTTGTCCCCGACCTCCTCGTCGGTTTGTGATGGTACTTCCCACACAGATATCTCCTCCAGGGGGGAACCGCCACCAACCCACACCGGACTAGCTCTAGGGCTCCGACAGGCCTCTTGACATGTGTGATAGTTTATTGTATAAAAGTGTGTGTGTGTGTGTGTTCAAGAGAAGGAGAGGGAACAAAGATAACGGAATATCGCGTGCGGTCTACGGCCCCAGAGTAAACTACCATCGCATTCGCCACTTATTGATTGGAGAAATCACGAGAAACAACTCATTCTCTTGTCGTCAATATTATCCGCGCTATTGATTAATCAATCATTAACACTCATAAGAACCTTTTAGTTTCACACATTTTACCTCCCTCTTAAACTAGTTATCTTAACCTAGTTTGCAGTCGTTTAGATACATGCTTAAACCATTTTAGGTACACTCTCCTTCTCAGTGCTTGTAATAACTAAACAAAAGGAAAGTTCTGACTTGATCTCACCTAAGAAAATAACATTTTATCACTTATTGTTAATACTACACATTTTTATTAATCTACGCAACAAATATCAAAATACTTCAAATTAACCAGGAAGACTCAGTAAACAGTATTCGACTAAAACTCTTGAGTGTGCGGATGTGTGAGATTCCCTCTCTGGCGTCTAGATCACTTCCCGTGCACCAATCGAGGCGTATGAGGAGTCATTCGACGCGTTTCGGTCTCCTGATGGGGAACTGATAATTTCTTTTTGGATCCGGTCAGAAGATTCAAAGACGTTTTTTAAAAAGCGTGTTTTTTCAAGTTTTGGCGCTGCGATCTTAGTGAAAATGCCAAGAATTTAACCAACGCCTACTAACACGATCTATGTAGATGGAATTGATTAAACAACCATACCCAAACAAAGTTTTGCAAAATACGCCATAATTTTCTCCCAGGACGTTGGCAACACTGATGTTGACATCTGTAAGTGAACAATTGAATTACCAAGTAAATCGCGCTGCAGATTGATTTGAAATGAGATTCGAATCAACGAATTTAAAATAATGCATTTGCGTAAACCTACGAACAGTATTGCTTCGGAAGATATTAAACATAAAGAATTTCAAGTTAGTACGGAGAAAACAAAACTGTGAATAGAAGATGAATTATCGTTATGTTCGACTTCTCCCTTTTACATTCTTACGTAAGTGTGCAAATATCGATTTTCAAATGAATGTGACCCACAACTATGTTTATTAAACTTAACTAACACATTATTCACTTAAACATATACAACAGTCGCCTTTTAATGTTAGATTCAACGCTAGTTTTACATACACAATTAATAGAGCAATTGCAGAAGTATAAGTGAACACAAATAAGTTTGTGAAGTTTTAATCTCTTCAAAAATTAGACGAGAAAAATATGGAAGTGCTTAGGAAATCCGAGGAAGTATCAAATGTAGTTGTAAAAGATGTTGCGACCTTATTTGTCGGAGCTAATTTGGAGTGAGCTGCATTTGTGCATTTAGTATTTGTGCTAATGCAAATGAGCTATGTTCATTTTTGTGCGTATAATCAAAAGAGCTTAACTATGTAGTCGTACTAAAATCCAACTACTAGCATCAAAACCTGCAAGTATTTGTTACGGCGATTTATTTTGAAAGTGCAATAAGATCAGTTCATATCTCGTATGAAGGTAACACAATGTCATTGGGTGTTGGGAACCTAAGAACGGGAGTATAACATTATCAGCTACTAAGATTCATTGGTAAGTCCAATGCCTGATACTGAAAGAACATATTTGATCAAAGCTGGGCATGAAAGACATTTTCAGAACAAGAAACAATTTTTAAAACAGTTCACAGCATTGGCGACGCCACATTTTACTAGTTTACAAATATTCTAACAACGCGCCCATCAAATGAGAAACTAACGTGTATCGCAAGTAAGAACAGTCGTAAACAAACACTCCCCCCAGTTCAAAATCAAGGTTGTCATAACAAATACGCATTTCATGAATTTGGATAACTTGTTTTTCTGTAGCTCATTTGTTCCTTAGAACATTTACATGACCAACCAGACAGGGAAATTAAAAAAGTAAATAGTAGCACGTACAAATCCTAATAGGTGTATACATATTGACGTTGAAAAAAGGGCCCCATGATGTATCAGGAACTTTAAAAGCTCAGAATATAAGTTTAAATCACTGTAACGGAAAAATAAAAATATAATTATACTCACATACTAAGCAAAATTTTGACATCGAAGCAAAAATCGTGGATTTGTTCAGACATTTCAGCAATTATCCCCTACTCCCCCACCCTACGATCAGATGTTCCTTTTCTATGTCAGCGTAGAGTCGTATGTGCCCTATCGCAATTTTTAAAGTGTAATATAGATATGCAAGAGGAATGGATAGTTTAATGGTTTTGGTGACAATAAGCAGTCGCCTAATTTGCGTATCTTAATACGTAATACAAACCTTTTTCAGACAATTGATATGTGTAAGGACGCAGATAATCGTTCGGCCTCGAGTGTCTTGTCTACCGCTAGAACAAAGAACGCGCTCCATTCAACGCTTGCGGTGGAAGGATGGAGGCAGGAAATATGAGAACTCTCGTAATAGAAAGACACGAGAATTCTTTTGGTAATGACTTAATTCATTTCCATTAGTTTTGATAGACCGCTCTCGCTAAAATTTCAATTAGTATATCTCCCTTGCAACACCGAAATATTAAGAAGTGCCGTTAGATCCAGGAACATTCTTGTAGTAATCACTTGAAATGACAACACAAATTGCCCAATCCTTTCATTAATCTTACTGGTGAAATTCCAATCGATTCATCTCATCTGTCAGGTATTATCGTGTGGTATATCATTTTGTTGGTAAGTGAACAAGCTCTTTGATGAATGTGGTGGGCAATCAGATCATTACGTGACTTGCTGCGATGAGAAATAATAAACTGAGAAACTAGCTTGACAACAGAACGTAACAATAGATGCAACCATTACCTATTAGTTCCCATGCTGAGAGTCACGGAATGAGCTGTGGAAGCAGATTTAAAATAGATATTCTGCCAGGAAGGGGGGAATAATAAGGCTTTTAATTAATAATGACGTCAATTAGAAAATGAAGTATTTTGTGGTCAGACTACTTTTTTTTAGATTTTTCAAAAATTTATTGATTATTGTTCTTGAACTATTAGTTGTTTATGAAACAAGTTCGAGAGGGTGATTATAGTCAAGAACGAGAACATTAAGCGTTTGGGGTCCATTGGAAAGACTGCTAATTTTTAGGAGTTCTATAACTACCAAAATCACGTGCTGTCAGAAAACTTGTATGCAAAGCTCAGAATTTAAAAAATGATGTTCAAAAAACAATGTGCAAAATCAGTTATGTTAGGTTACGAATATAATTTTGTTTGTGGGTCTTGATTTAATAAATGCTAAGAACCATTATCTACCTAACGCTATCAAGAACGAAAAGTTTGTATAAGTAAAAATCAGATTCATTTCGAATTATCTTAGAAGATTTGATTTCCCAAAAGTATAAAAGTTCTTTAATTAAGCTTTATCATTCTTCCTAAGATCACCATTTTCATGAAGAATTGTAAGCACGCACTGATCATCTTGCAAGTCTCTCAACTACGTATCTTTGAACAGCGTATATAGTAGTATGTATTGTAAAAAATGTTACTTTCTCTGCCATGCGATGTAAACTTAAATTTTAAGACAGGTAGTATAAATAAAATAATTTATATGAAATTAAGCCACAAAGATTTCGTATAAACAGCTTTCACAAATTAATTGTTTCGGAGCCATTATATCGCAGTCTGAAGTAGTAGTTACTTTACAGCATTGCTCAGCACATGGGTGTCGTCAATCTGTGTAAACATTAGAAAGCCTACCTACTTTCATAAGGTAGTTGGATAGTTGTTTCTTCTTAAAAGCCTTCAAATATTCATGATCAGATACGTTAAACATACAAGTAACAAGATGATGTAAGGAAAATACGAATTACTGGATTTACTGAATTCGAAACAACATTATACAGGGTTGCGTAGACATATTACTAGGATTTCAGCAAACCAGTATTGCAAGAAGTTCAATCATTTCTCTGAAAATACCTTGAGAACATAGGTAAAGGTATACGGTTTAGTCATTATTGACAACAGTCACTATTCATGACTTCTAGACTGTCCGGAAGTCATGTCTAGAAGTCATGAACTCGAGCCGCGGAAGCCTCCGTGAACAGTCACTATTTCTTGAACAGTACTCGGGGCAAATGACCATTACATTGAACGCATTCTTCCAAGCGGCGAACGAACATTCTGCATCACACGTTGTGGTATGTTCAAGGGGATTTCCTGCAAGGCTTCCGGAATTCGTCGCTTAAGATCTGCCAGCGCATGAGGGCTTGTGGTGTAGACTTCATTCTTCAGATATCCCCATAAGAAGAAATCAGAGGTGGACCCTGGCGAGTTGATTTCTACAAATCCGGAAATTCATCGATCTTGAAAAGCAGGCCGCAAGATGGCCATGGATTGACCAGCCGTATGAGATGTTACCCCGTTCTGTTGGAATCATCACAGAGATAGGTTGCGATTGGCCAGCGCTGAAAGAACGGTATTTACCATATTTATATATCGATCACTAGTAAGACATACGCATCCAAATTAATAACATAAAGTGTTTATAAATGCCTTTAATATAACAATTTCGTACACCAATTCTCGTAAATAACACGATTTTCAATTATCAAATCGTATCTTCTAAAGGTGAACGATCGATATAAAAGAAGAGCATATTTGTAATTTATTATGATAGGTTTTTTGCTTTATACCGGAAAACAATAAGTTCCGTTCTTTGTAATCAGTGGGATAATGGTTACATTGATCCAGCGCCGGTTCTTATTCGGCTAGTGACCCCAATCGATCTCTCGATCATTATTGATCCCCTGCTACTCGTAACATTAATCGGCCCCCAGCAGTGTTTCACCGGCGCCGCTCGGAACCCTCGCCCTGCAACAAGACGTCTCAGCCGAAAAATGAAACGTTTGCAAGCACCAAAAGGAAAATACTGAATACATGCAGATTCACGAGCTGCGTCTATTCTCTATGGGTCCGCAAACTTCCCATTCGTCCACTCATTAGCAATCTCTCGACAACGCAGATACGCATCAAAGATGAACAGCCTCTTAACAGATTTTCTCCCTTACAGTTTCTCCAAATCACCTGGAAATTTCCACGTAGTAGCGGAATCGACTTGGTAAACAAATTTCATTATGGAAATTTCATGCAAGAAATCTCTATCGAGCCGTTAGATAATGATTCACAACTACAATACGTACTTGTCTAATGGGCAGGATTACATAGTTTTGCTCAGGATGAATTAAATTGAGGCTCCTTGGAGAACATAAAAGAAAATTACCGGATTAGGTTCTCAGGGCATCAACGGATGTCACTGCAGGTCTCTGACCGGGGGAAGGGGGTTCTAGGGTTGGAGTTACGACTGTGGTAGGATTTTCGACACTAGTTGGATAGATAGGTCGAATTCAAGATAATTAGCTGCCAGCTGGTCTGATCGGTAGTTTTCTGTAGTTACTTCGATCAAGACAAGGCGAATGCCCGGGCAGTACCCAAACAAACGGGCTACGGATCGCGCACGATTTTCCTTCCTCTTTGGTGTCTTTTGTCTATTTTTTTTTAGAAGGAGGATGTAGATTTATTTTCATAATTAATATAAGTTGCATACTTGGGATTCGAAAACTTGTTTGTTTATTGGGAAGAGGGGCAATGAGGTTCAACATCAGAGCATCGGTAGCCTGGTGACGTGGGCCTCCGTTCAAATTGCTGGAAGCTTGTTTCAAGTACGCCTGCATCGCCACACATGTTTATTTATATGGAATCCGCCTGCGCCTCCCAATAACACGCTGCTCCTCATTCAAGGATGTTTTGTCGCCTAAGTGGCCTGTTTTGCGACGGCGCGTGGGAAGGCGCGGAGACGCGCCGTGCCGCGGGCACCTTTTCCCTTCTTGTTTACGCGGCGAGGGCTGCGCCGTTGCGAGGGTACATTAGGCGCGGGGTCGTAACGGGGACCCGCTTCGCATCAGCAGCCCGCCCAATCCCGCCCCCCCGCCACTCCAGGCCGGCGGAGACAGGAAAGGGTGCGCAGTTGGGTCCGAATCACACGGGAACGATGGGTGGTGCGGCGCTAGTACCTTCCCGAGATAAGCGTTGCAGCCTGATAAAAAAAATGGAAGAGTCTGTCCAGAGCGCAATTTAAGTCACCATGTTTTAATTAGTAATTCGCGGCAGCGTCAAACAAACAAGGTAATTTAGAGTTTCGGTAAGTTAGTAGTGATGTTTTTATCGCAGGAAGTAGCGTTGTGTATCTCCCGCCGCTGAGCAATGGCAAAAACCGGCGCCCACCCCACGTCGGCTTCTGGAGATTTTCCCCAACCAGATATCTCCCACCAGCGGGGCACCGCCGCAGCCAGGACAAGATGTAAGCTCTCGGCTGGTCTCCCGGCATGTGTGGTGGTGTAGCGTATGTAAGTATAATTGTGTGTAAGTAAGGGGTGAGGATAGGACAAGAAAGACGATGGAAATATTTTGCGCGGATTGTGGTCCATTTTTTTGGATACTGCTCCCGCATTTGCCTGGTGTTGAGAGGAGAATCTACGGTCAACCACCGATCAGAGCAGCCAGCCGATAGAATTCTCTTCCAGAAAAAGCAGCTAGATTCAACCTAGCAAAGAGTCGAAAATCCTCCTACCGTGATTAGAATCCAAGGACCTTCCGATCAGAGGCACTGCAGTGACTTCAGTCGCTGACTTGTGCTACCAGTGTCGGTAGCGCTAATGTTGCCTCATGGGTGAATCGCACGCGATTCGGGCGCAAGGGTTGCAACCGACAAAAAACTGGAAAATTCTTCATGGGTGTATGTAGCCACAGTCAACAATCAGGTGCACATACGCACGGGCAGACAAAGGGATGAAAAAAAGGGATTAGATATCTAGGATATCAATAATTTCGGGGAACATTAATGTATGGATCAAATTTGAGCGTCTCTTCTGCCCCTGCATCAGTACGTGACGTGTGACGAACTTACTATAGGTCGCCATTGAAAGATCTCGTGGGCATCCTAGGGACGGCGCCAACTTTTGCTGTTACATCATAGCTAGAACCATAGTAGGCTACTTTAACCTCAAACTGCTTGCTTGAGGCAAAGCAAAATGGCCCCCGCGAGATCACAGCAAATGGAATGTAAGGGGAATACGTCACTTTTGTGATAGCTTCCGTCATTAAACCTTCCTTAACTCCCTAGTAAGAAGGTTCCACATTAAAAAATAGCTTCGAGGTAAGTTTTCCTAAAAAAATTCGAGATCACATTTTGTCCGAATACACGACTTTCTCTATAACGATTAAGGGAA
This sequence comes from Gryllus bimaculatus, assembly GCA_017312745.1. Lineage (NCBI taxonomy): Eukaryota > Metazoa > Arthropoda > Insecta > Orthoptera > Gryllidae > Gryllus > Gryllus bimaculatus. The sequence goes on along the minus strand of BOPP01000002.1, from coordinate 3,187,701 downwards.
GCCTAGATTGCAAACATTAATGGTATACTCGTAGATAAATAAGTTATTGGAGTTTTGAGTTTTACTTGTTTTCTTCTCAAAGAATTCTGTTCCTTCTTGACAATACTTTCACGATGAGGGAAAAATATCTCCAAATGGCACTTAAATCTATATTTCCCTTTTACACTCGGCACGTTCTACTTAAACGCCTCGCCGCTTTTTGTGAATTATTACTGTTTCTTGTTGAGTATTCCCAGTTTGGCTTTGTTGTTCCTCAATCATTATTCCATGAACTCCATATGACTAAGGATGAAATTTACTGTGTTACTTTACTGAACTTACCTTTTACTATCCCGTATACATACGTATATACGAGTATATACGTATACGAGTTCTTTTTTGGGGGCACTTTATATGAAGCTCCGGGGATATTTCCAAAATTTTCTATAAAAGGGCTACAAATGTTTTCTTTACATTTCTTCTAAGAATATAGTAAAATACACTTTTAAAGGTTTTTCCTTGAAATGAAATTTGTAGTTCATAATTTGTACTTTCATTAAGGTCATATGCATATTTTTGAACATTTTAGAAATTTCCGGGCAATATTGCGTGCAATTTGTGCAATTTAAAAGTATTACAAAAACAAGATTTCCTCAAAAACGGCTCCAAATTTTCTCTTCAACCTTTTGGTAGGGATTGTCTTAAATGCGCTCTATAAGATGATATAAACGCCATATTGCTCTCTTATTTTCTTTTTTTTTCAAAAATTACAAAAACGTATTTTTTGTCTTGTCTCTCACAATATTTATATTAGGGGCAATTTGCTCGACCTTTTTCTGTCAAAACTAGCTCAAAATTTAGCATTTTCAGAAGCGCTCAAACGCCTTTTTCTCAAAAACGGCTCCAACTTTTCGAAAGGACAGTGCTAATTGCACTCTTTAACATGAAAAATTCATTTCGGGGTATTGTTTTGTTTTTTTCAAAAATTACTCGAATGTAATTTTTTGAAAGATTTCTCATGCCGTAAATACGCGCATTTCCAGCAATTTGTAAACACTATTGTATTTGTGATTTAAATTAAGCTTGAGAGTGCAAATTACGTTTTTCAAAAACAAAAAATGTCTGTGAAAAAGTGCTTCAAATTTTGAATTTACTGTAGCACTTAAGCCCCATTTTCTTAAAAACGACTCTACAAGAAAATTGCCATTTATGACAAGGTTTAATGTTCTTTAATATTCTTAAAATAATATTTCCGTTCTACTACTAGTAAATCAAAAATTAAGAATATTTTTTAAAAAAATGTTCTTTGGGCGTCGCTAGAGGGCAGAAGGTAAGTGCATGTGGAAGTTCGAATAGCTAGCCAAGACCAAAGAAAATAGAAGACTAATACGGGAAAGTCTGTACCATTCTGTAGCACCACTATTGTACAAATAGTGTGATGTATGGAAGCGAAGAATAATTACTTAAAAAAGTTAATTATCTCACTCTTTAATGCATAGTGTTACGCTAGTTCCTCCGAACACGTCAACTATTATAATTCGTCCCGAAGCGTGAGATCCTACTAGGCGGCTCTCAGGGTTTCCCCTCCAAGTATCTCTCCAACAAGGCACCGCTGGGTCAAGTCGAACCCTCCCAACATATCTTCCGGCATGAACGACTGTAAAGTGCGCGTGAGGGATGGGAAAAGGGATAAGGAAGGGAAGAAACGCGCGCGGTTCCTGGTCGCTTATTAAGGTTCTGCTCCGGGCTTCGTGTGGTATCGGTCAGGGAGAGGGAAGGCAGACTCCAATAGGGAGCCGTAGTGACGTTCCAGCTCCCTATGGGAGTCTGCCTTCCCTCTCCCTTATTTCAAATGTGATCTTTTAAAAAAAGGTCGAAGTATAGTGCCAAAAACCCATCAGTGTCAGGTGTCGAATCCTAGGCCCTCACGAAGGCCACACTGCACCATCCCTGCCCGTTGCGTGTTTTGAGGTAATACGAGTTACTCATTATGGATTGTTTGTTCGTGCATTGCTGTCCTCGTTGCCTGTTGACCCAGTTGGGCCACGTGTTCGTGGCGGCCTCTGTTGCCGCACTGCCCTCCGACCGGCCTCGCGGTCCCACAGGCTGCCGCCGCCGCCGGCTCCGTGTCGCAGGCGCTACCCCGCGTTGCTGAAGTCACAGCGTGGGGCAACGTGCGTTGCCACACGAAAAATTGGGATATTTGTGGAGAGTTGGGACTGGAGCACGGGCGCAGGAATTACGAAAATGAAGGAGGAAAATGGGTTCGATAAAGATCGAAAAGACCGAAGCTCATTCGCGATGGGACGAGAGGAGGTGTGTCAAAAGAAGGGAATACCTTGCTTCTTTTGAGTAAGTAGAAAGCGCCGGATGCATTGCGATTTTAAAATTTTAGAAAGGGAAATATGGAATTGTGTTAGTGAGTGGGTGCAAGGATTCTTCTACTCTATTTATTCATGAGAATTTTAATTATATAATCGTGAAACAATATTATATTAAATCGATGATTCAATGCAGTTGATAAAATATTATATGCGCTTTGATTTATATGTTATTTTTTGGGAGACTTTCGTTTTTTGGGGAATATAATGTGCAACAACTTCCTTTAACTGGTTTAATTACCTTACTATGATGAATTTGGAATAATCATGAGGCACTTTTGTACACTAGATAATTAATATGAAGGAGCGAGTACATAGAATAATGATAATTGTGTCTGATAAGGTTTTCAGCCACTAAGATCCTCTTACTTTTTAATTATGCTGAGAAATTAACAAACTTCTCATTTGACAAGAGTTTTTCCCCAATTTCTTCGAACCATACAAAAAAATGAAGCACTGACTATGCATGAGTATTTTGAGAAAAAAATATTTCTTTCTTGCGAGGCGTCCTGCTATCAAAACGATACCTATCACATTCATGCATATTGTCATGTGTGTTAAAAGGGGTAAAAGGGGAAATCACCTCCAATTTTTCCTAACAAACTATCGCATATTCTTAGATTAGATTATATTTTCCTAATTTACCCAATTTTGATCAATTTATTTAATTTTTTCTTTCTCGCTTGTCTTCTTAATAGGCGATATTTCAACACAAAATCTCACATTTCTTGGCCCTGGTAACAAAGAGTTGGATAAAACATATTCATGTATGTAGCAAGTTACTTTCTCTAAGATGGTATGTAGTCAGAATTCATGTTTTGTGGGTTCTGGGTTTCCATTGACGGCAAAACATCTGTCTGTCCGTTTGTCAATCTGTGTTGGTCTGTGCGACAACCTAATTTTTTGCAAAATTGATATTTTCCGTTCGATCTGAACAAATTAAGGGCCCTGCGAGTTTTAAATTGATATTTTGATTCTGAGTACTTTACCCAAAGCTTCAACATTTTGAAAATTTTGGTCGAAAAACACTCCCAAATTTTTTTATTAAACTTTGTCCTCGACAAATTAAAGAACTCTTAAACATGGCGTCGGTCTCATTTTTGTTTATCTCTAAATTTCCGAAAATTGTACAAATTACAAAAATTGCGAAAAAAGTATGTCCTATTGTTACACCGCTAGTTACTGTAAAACATACAGGGTGATTTACACTTGTTCGTCAAAAGTAAAATGATCAGAATCATAATTTACGAGCTAGAGATGTTTTATCAGCACATATTTTCTAGCACCATTATTGGTAACAGCTATGTAACATAATACTGCAATGTCTGTCCGCCTACATCAGTAAGTCTATCTTAACAAAGCGAAGAGACGGCGAATCGAAATATTGCAAATAAAATACAAATTTTTAATTATTAGTTTCCCAAATGAGCAGAACAGATAAAGTAATGTAATGCTGCAAAATGTTGATGTCGAGATTAAGTTGTGCGAGCACGAACCATGGGTATCTAGATCGCATCTTTCATACACATTTCTGCGAAAGCTTAGGTGTCTGCTGCAGAAGCACAGAAAATCACGCAGAAAGTGGAAATGAATAGCGAATGCAATTGGAGCATGAGCTCTAAAAACTCCCTACCGCGAATCTGAGAAACATAACACAGAATAAACAATATTTAATCATGCAAAACGAAGAAAGTTTGTTCGAACAATAAGTCTTAATTCAGTTTCAAATTTGATTGAAAATATTTAATCATCAGATTATTCACACCGAAATTACTAGTTTCTATGCTCAAACCCGAAAATCCAAAATGGATATTTGAAACATCTTGGAGATCAATTCCCACGTTTAAATACACAATTGCAATCAATGCTATTTACATATAAAAATACAGAAAGAAGCAGCATAAAACAGTTCAGTTATAGAAGAATAATTACAGAAGCTACTACTATCCATACTTTCTCGCATTATTTCTAAATTTGCAATTTTCTAAAATTAAGAGAGTTCAATGAACATAACACCTACGCCATTCTTTAAGCTTTCTAACATTTTGGAGCTGTTTTTGATAAAAAAAATTATTGCACTAATTTGAAGCAGAAATTAGTGAAAACTCGTTTGTTTGAAAAAAAAATGTACATGACCTTTTTTAAAGAGCAGAGTTTTTAGAACAAATTTTGTTTAGGGCAAAATTCTCTCTATTGTCAATTTTGTTTTGAAATGTTAATATTTTGCAAAGTTCGACGGAAATTAGACTGACATTTTGTTAACGTATTTTGATAGATATGAGGAGAAATTTAAAAAAATTAGAGCTGTTTCTGCGTAACAAATGTTTAAAAAAATTGCTCATATTTCACACAAAATTGCGCTAAAGCTACTCGTATTTTCGAAAAAATTTGCCAGATGTTCTTTCAAGATCTGTCTTGAAAAACAAATTTCATTCGGAGAAAATAATAATCTTCAATATTGTAATTGTAAGAAGACGACGGAAGAAATATGTTTCATACTCGTTGGGCAGTTCTTTACATTATTGATCGAGAACATCAATTTTAAAAAAAAATGGCAGAACGATTTAGGCGCTAGCGTTGACCTCAGACGGACAGAGATACAGACATGTAGCCATCACTCGGTTTTTCGGTATCAAGGACTCACAAAAACAAGTATCCTGACTACACAACGTGTTAGAGACTTGTTTACTATATCTAGAAAGAAGATTTATCCACTTTTTTCATTATCGGGCCCCGGCAATATTAGTATTTCGACCGAATGTTCTCCGGTGCACTATTACTATACTTTCTCTTGTTACGAAGTAAGAGCGAGAAAGTAAAAAGGGGATATAGAAGTAACTGGTATAATCTGTGTAACTTTCCAATTCCATCCGAGTAATAAATATTAACCTTTGTGTAAAACCCAAATTGTAACAACACATACACATTTGTTATTCTAGTAATAGTTAATTCCGCATATACACGTACAATGGTCAAAAACATTTCCTCCATCTGTTTTACGAAACACTAGAAAAGAGTTATGATAACTTTTAATTCTATTTATTCTGAAATAACTTTGGTAGGAATACACAATTGAACAGAATTGCCAATACGTAGGTACATTCTTATCACAAGTTGTAGCTAGACCTGCAAATAACATTCCCATTTCAAGGCATCGTGTTAATGAACAATTAAAACAACTATCAGCAATAGCTTCACTAACAAGTAACAAGTCATTAACATGCCACTATTTTTCAATTGATGTTACTAACTGTAAATGTAAGAGACATGCAAATCAATTATACTATTTTCTAAGAAATTTGAAATGTTGCATAACGTTATTTATATCCTTGTTGAATGATTCAGTTCCACGTATCAGTACAAGAGTTTAATTCAAAGACGTTTCCCTTTTTGGGAGAATATTGTGATGTAATTTTGCCTTCCATCATAGTTTCTCAGTACCGAACATTGTATTCTGTCTTTCTCCTCGAGGACAGTAAAAGTGACCTTTATGACACTCGAAAGAAAAACGTTAAGATGCAATAAACATTAAATAAGAGGCTAATGCATGTGTTACTTTACAAGCATTTGGTTAATTACAGAAACAAGTGAATGTTGCGTAATACATTTTTTACTTGCTATATATTTTTTGCTTGCTTACAGAATATTTGTTTGACTAAATTATTTCTTGAGTTACAGTGCAAGGTCTGCAAATGAGCCAAGGAATGGTTCTCTAAAATGGATATTACTCGATTGATCTGGCCGCATATAATGCTCTGCAAATGCGGTTGAAATTTTTTAATGATCTGATTGTTTAAGAACAGATTTCATTCAGAAAATTCTTATCTCTTCAATATTGTAGTTGTAAAAGGGCGTATAATATTTTTTTAAACTTTTGGAATGCTTGAAATTAAGAGTTCTTCAAAAATGTTTGTACAAGTCGTTTCCTCTATTTTATCAAAAATTTTAAAAAAAGCCACTTTTAAGAAAAATTGTACATATCCAAGAGACCTCATCCAAGATACCCCCAAAATATCAGTTGCTAATTTCAGAGCCTGTACCATCAGCCGTATCAATATCGATTGGGGAATGACAATTTTGGTGAAAATCCTGTGTTTCTGTACTCTGTGTTCAGGCGCAAGTTTGCTTTCTAAGAAAGAGAGAGACACTGACGGACGAGCAGGTCAGACTGACGTTTTGAGGGAAATAATTATTTCGGTATGAAAGCGTTCCTTCCAAACATCAAATTTGCCTTTACCTACGGATTGACAAGGTAATTTACTACTTAGTACACGAGCAAGAAAATTTACATTTTTGGCCACAAAACCTGTTCTTCTGTCAAAGAATTTGCATTTCTTCTTGCAGCATTGCATAACTTCCTTTATGGTATGAGTAGGATATGAGAAGTAAAATACCGTTCTTCATAACAGATTGAAAACCCCACCTTTCCTTCACTTTGGAAGTCGGAAAACGAATACCTCTTTTCTTCGAGTTCGTGACAAAATTCCACTACCGGAAAAATTGCGCCTCTAAAAATAAAGTCATTGACCACAAACATTGCGCATTGCCTGGACAGACACATATGCGGTCTTGACAATAATTTTCGTTAGGTTTAAATCAAAATTAACTCAATGAAAATAGTACGCCAGTAGTTTTATTTTGCATATAATAAAATATCTATATTTTAGTTTTAATTAAATTTTTTGAAAATTCATTTACTTTTTATTGGGTACGTTCCCGTAAGAAAAATTGAAGTATTGATGTAAACAAAATCTTAAATGACATATTTTCTCCTTGTGTTATTTTGGGTACTGTTATGCTGGCAATGATATTGAAAAGCTGATTTACTTAATTTGTGAACAAAGCGAAACAAAGAGCGTGTTGAAAAGAATGAATAGAACAGATGTTCAATATCGATGGAGTAATAGACAGGTATCCCGGAAATAGGAAGTGATATGAACTGCATAACAATCCTTGGGGAATGAGACCTGATAAGGAAGTCGTTGACGTCAATGTGCAACAACCGATAACATTTTTTTCCATAAGTTGCTATTCAAATACATTTAAAAATAGTCGCCACATTATTTTTTACATAATAACAAAAGTGAAAATTCATATAACTGTAGTATTGTTTCCTCATTCTGTGTTACGTTCGTTAGGAAGTAAGTGCTTGCTGCAACTTTTGAAAGTGATCGATGGGATCTTGATTTTTATGAAGTTCATTTTTCGTGAAAATTCTGGAAGTTCGTTCAATCTAATAGACTAGCGACAATAATAATAAAAAAATGAAAAGCAGGCAGTCGTAGAAGAAGCGGCTTGGCGCCGTGGTAAGTGCGTGTGCGTGGCGCAATGAAGTCATCGGGGCCGTCAGACGCCGTGCGGTTGGAGCGCGGGCGGAGGGGGGCTAGGGGTGTGGCCGGGGCGTGAGCGGGGGCGTGGTGGTCGGAGGGGAGAGAGGGGGGGCGGAGGGCGCCGGGGTGAGGCGGGCTTCGGCGCCACTCGGCCGCACCAAAATAGCCCGGCCACACCCGGTCGCGCCTCGCCGCGCCGCGCCGGCGTCGCCACCGCCACCGCCAGTGCTGCCCCAACGCGCCGCGGGCGACGGGCATTCCGTAGCTCCCGTCTGGGGACGCCGCCGCCGCCGCCGCCGAGGCTCCGAGGACTTTTCTGACGAACAGCTAGAGAAAATGGAACGCGTTGTAAAATGGCTGAAGGCATTGTGCTCATTAAAGAAACTAGTGGTTCTAAAACGGCTCATACTTTCTCACATTGTTTCTAAATTAGCAATATATGGGCTGCGTGGTCAGACGGAAGAGCGGGCCTGATGGCCCGAGTTTCACCACGTAAAATAAGGCAAATTCAATTCAATATTCGAAAATTCAGAGACTTCAACGAAAATGGGACATTCATTTAAGCATACCTTCTACTCGTGAAAAAAATTAAAGAAAAAATTAAGAGCGGTTTTTTGAGAAAAATAACAATTAATAAAATATTTTATTAAATGCTTATATTTCGCGCGAAACATAACAAGAAAACGGCTCATATTTTCGAAACATTGAACATAATCTTATTTAAATATTCGTCTTTAAAAACAGATTTTAGTAAGGTAAAAATCTCTTATCTTCAATAATATAGTTGCAAGAAGACGCCCACAAAATTGATTTTTTGCAATATTTAAAAATTCTGGGATTTCAGTGAACACGTGAACTCCACCATTCTCTTAAGCGTCCATTACGGTATCAGAAGACGAAGTTTGAAAAAAATATTGGTGCCATTTTTAAGAAAAGTTTGAAAATGTTTTTGAGAGTTCATGAAAATTGCCGTCAGAAAATAAAAATATCAGTTTGAAACTTCCAAAGCTAAGAGTTCATTCTGATCGATTGGAAAAAATCAATTTTGAAGAAAATCGGCTGAATGGTTTAGGCGCTAACGTTGACCAAAGACGGGCAGACAGGAAGAGGGACTGACGTTTTGCTATCAATCGATTTTTCGGCTCTCGATTTCGGCATTCAAGATTAACATAAGGGTCTTTGAGTGGAGCAATCGCAAAATTTTCAATTGCGATTGCCCTAAAAAGTGATACGGTTTATCTTAACTTACGTCTGTCACTGTCTTCAATTAAGGTACTTTTACTTAACTAAATTAGTGCATTGCACAAGTGACTCATTTGTCCGTACGATTTAGCTGTTTGCCAAAAAAAATACTCGCGTGTCGCGAGGAGAGCGTGCGAAAAGCCACATTCAGCCACAGGCTCCCATTCAAGGTTTTAATTGAACAAATTGTGTCTAGAACACTCCCTCTTCACCGCTTATATTGAAAAAATTGTTTATCGAATACACTTCCTCTTAACTGGGTATCTTTTAACCGGCCACCATACGATTAAAAGAATGATGGCTCACGCCCAAAATAACTTTGTAAATTCGGGAATATTAATAAAAGAATTATTCCATCACGAAACATTTTCCATCACGTCTCAACAAACTAAACATGCAACTAACTAGTTGTTTCAATTGCCATTTAATAATATATTTTTCATTACAACAATACCTTTTTGCTCACTATGAATCATTGCATTTTCTAATTTTTATTATTTTACTTTGTTTCTTTAAAATATTGAATAGAGTTTGTTTGCTGTAGCGCGATGCAGGGAATGTATTTCAATATAACCAGTTAGTTGAAAGCTCGAAGTTAGAAATGCATTCCGCTTTTGGTTGATGTAATATACTCATTATAGCTGTTCTAACACACAAGTGATCGCTTACTATTACTTATTTAATATATAAAAAGTTATAGGAAATTAATAAATTGTGACTTATTGAAATTGTTGATCCGATGGATAAGAAAGATGACGTTTACAAACTTCTCATTTTGAGTGATACTCAAAGATTTGATATTATTTTTACATTACGTAAATTACTGATTTTTATTGTCTTATGAACCATTAATATATTTATAAATATAAACAATTAAGCAATTTACATGAAAATAATAGTTAGATATTATAGAATTTCTTTCAAGGCCCATAAGAAGTAATAAATTCAGCCAAATTACTTTTTGTACATTATTTGAAATATTGAACTTAATTATTCACTTAAAATATGCATACTTTTTTATTTTGATTGTTTCTTTCCAGCTATTCAATTTTCGCGAGATCGTTCATTCTTTTCATATTTAAGTTCAAGCTCAGAAGGGAATTTTTGACATTGTATACATATTACAGTTCATTTGCATGATTCGAATATTCACAGAACATATCTCTCAAGCAATTTGAGCTTATTGTGTTTACTGATCGACGGAATGTATTAATAATTCAGCAAAAAAGATTTATAAGGAGACAGAGCATATTAAATATTATACTGGTATGGGAAGCTTGTTGACTCGAAAAACCCATTAGAGAATTGCCGCTGGACAAGGCCAAACTATTGGAAAATGTGTGACTTGTGAGAATATGAAGAATGGATAGTGTGTGAATAGCGGTTTCTGTCCTTGAAGTAGAACTCCAATTCTCTGACGAATCGCAATCGACTAGATGAGGAATGTTGCTCTAGCACCGGTCCTTTCCCAACTAGATCACCAGATTTGAACAGTTGATGTCTGTGAAAGTGAGATGTCTCCGTCGATAGTATGTGGGCATGAGAGAAAGCAGGTCTACTGGTTTGCCGAAGGTTCTTCTAACAATTTAGCGATAAAATGAACACGTTCTCAGAAAAAGTGCGAGAACCTATTCATGTGTCATCATTGCAACTGATCTTAATCTGTAACGTGTGTGTTACTGTCGCAAAATAAGTTTATTCTCGATTTTGGAATATGTTAGATTTTAGAATTATATATTTGTCAATTCCTAGCTGACAAACACTTCAGGTCTTGTTTAGGAGCCAATGATTTATAATTTTTACTTTTAATAACATAAATACCCAAATTCTTTTTAATTTCTTATGATTTTAAGAAATGCTCTAAATAGAAAATGGATAGAGAAAACTTCACTTTTTATTACTCCATATTCGCTATGTACATTCGACTTTCAATGCATCCAAATGATAAGAAAAATCGAACTAGCAATTGCTATTAACCAAGGGTCTCATGGAGCAGCTGAGTTCTGTCAGGAATGAAACTTTTAAGTTAAGACGAACTGCTGAACTAGTATTAAATACATTTATCAATATATTTTTCTTATTTGTAGCGGGGAATGGATTGAGAACTTGTAATATTGCAATTGTAATATTGCCGGATTTCAAATTATGCTAATTCACGTATACGTATACATTTTGAATTCGTCAAGACGCAATACAAGGAAATTACAAAATTTTGGGAGATAACTAAAGATAATGATTTCTAGTTCTTTCGGCTAGATTTCTCCTCTAGGCAACGGCGGATCTCGATGTAGCTCTGTAGCTAGTGTCGACAATCCTGTCTCTTTCGGACCTCGAACCCTAAGACCCCCGGTCAGAGGCACCGCAGTGACATCAGTTGATGCCCTGAGATTAGTTGGACAAGAACAACCATGAGAACGTAATGCGGTGCCATTTAAGGTATTCCCAGTAATACAGCCCATGCCGGTAACAGGCAACTGGAGACTTATTCAAGAGACCGGGTGTTAAATGCAATTTAATCCATAAGCTGCATACAGAATGAAAAAGAGTATACGTTCTCAAAACTCATGATTACCAAGAATATTTCTGATAAAATTATGTTTTTTTATAACATGAACTTCTTGTGGATTGTCGTTATTTTGCTGGTTCGTTGAAAGTGCAATATGTATTAGACACATTAATTGTACACTAGTCTCTAATACATTTTTTGCGATATATTTTGATACATAGATTTTACTTGTTGGAAAAACAAAATTGACCTTCGAACTGATTGAAGTCTCGGCCCCGGCCAATCATTTGTTTTAATATCTCGCATTCGGTAGCGTTTTGCTACAAGTTGAAGTTACGGAAGATATTTTTGTGTATTTAGTGATCTAATTGAATGCTTGAGATTATATGCCTATCGTTTCATGTTTCAAATTCTCCAATGAACTACCGAACGAGATAAATTAATTTGAGTTATATTGATAAAGAAGTATTAGTCATAGAAGCTCGCCACTGGAATTATCCTGTGGATCTGCGTGGAAAGGTAGGTAAAAATAGGCAACTATATTTTATTTACGGATACACAGCTAACACAATAGTATCTAGAAATTGCGCGCAATCGACGGGGCAGTGGTGATTCAAAAGCGATATTGACTGACTATCAAGTCAAGGAAGTCCGTGACAAGCCACGAAGGGGGATCCCAACGCAAATACCTCCCGAAGGCCGCCCCTTTCCGTAGGCGTGCGCCGGACGGCGTGCTGGTTGTGTTAAAGGAACGGGTGAAAACCAGAACGGTGTAAGTGACCTTTTATAAATGCTGAGAAACCTGTTTATTTAAGTTAATATCACTGTAAAGTTGTAGTTCCTTGTTTCATCAATTAGTATTTCAATTTTTACCAATTAAAACTACGAAAATACGCTGCCACTAAAATATAGTCTAAAATAAACACAGTTTTTTCAGAATTTATAGATTGTCGTTCTGGTTTTTACCCATTCAAATACTTCTTCAAAGATTGCCCAACCTTTCTCCGTTCCTGCGCAGACCGACTAAATCATCGCTTTGGTCAGGAGAACAAAAATGAATCGGTTCAAATATTAATACGATCGTATTTAGTCAGGATATTTAAATCTATAAACAACTTAGACCACAATGTCGACGGATAATACTAGTTTCATAGGCGATTTTATACATAATTATGACTTGTGATATCTTTTTCATCGCATTTCACATTATGTAGTCCATTCAGCACTCACGCGTTTAAAGAAATATACATCAGGTCGTTATATATGCTTGAGTCATTAATACGTATTTGTGCGGATTATATATTGATTTTTTTTTAAATTATGGAAGATTATGAAAGTATTCCAACCGAGTCGGAGGTCGACATGAGGTCCGCAATAGCACATGTGAAACACATTAAGTCCAAAAAACGTGTCCCGAAATAAATTAAATTGACATTTATTCTGTTAATTGTATCTTTAATAGATTTTGTTAGGTTGGAGGCAAAACTGATTTTCTTATACATACATTTTAATATGAAACATAAGAAACAAACAAATTCATCCAAAGATTCATTTTTGTTTTCATTTTCATTGTTAAGTAACTTAAAACACAAAATAACTGTTAGTTTAGTACATCCAACTCCCTGGTTTCAGCAAAAATAGAATAGAAAATCTGAGTTTTAGCGTTATAAGTAACTCAAAAACATAAAAAATGAACGTAATAGGTTTCACATGCATACTAACAATATGTTGCAATGTAAATATTATAAAAGGAAAGATCGAAGGCAAAAAAGGAAGGGAGCGAAAAATAATATTATGGTTGCGTTATAAAACTAAAATAATAAACTCATATCCTATATTCTTCTAAACAGCAACAAACCGACGAAAACTAACCCGACGGGGTTACTAACATTCAATAATGGATGTCTATCAGAAGAAGGCGTTTTATTGTGATTTCATTTATTGGCAAATAACCCTTTGAGTTACATTGCGGTCGTCTTTAGTGTGCAGCATATCATTGTATTTAATGAATCTGAATATATTCAGATAAGGGACATATTGAAAATTTTATTTCCCAATAGTCTTACAGAAAAGTGGCAATCTGTTATTGATAGGTTTTTGCCATGTACAAAATATGACTCATTTTTGATGTGCACAATCATACTTTCTATGTAATTACTGTTTGTGAATTGCGCATGAAATTAGATCATCAAGCTATATATTTGTCTTCAACGTCACCATCAATGATCAAGTCATACGCCATTCCTACTGTGATGTTCGTAGTGTTGGCTAACTCTTGCACCTTCCTTCCTCTGGTGTCACATACGTGACAGGATGTTGGCGTCCACGTAGAAGACAGTTCATACTTGGCTGATCTAGCGGTTATGAAATGTTGAATCATGATTTAGATCACATTTTAGGTTAGTCTAAGTGAAGGTTTGCATTCCTTGTGGCATCACGAGATGAAAATTTGCACATCAAAGTGCAACGAATTGAGTGGAGCGATTTCTGCCACAGATTTCGGCGCTAAGAACACTTGAATCTGCCTACTCTTGGGCAGAAAAACCAAAATTTGAAGTTAGAATTCCTTATAGTTTATAATAAACTATTTCTTTAAACTTCGAAAGCACTGTCAATCTACCACAATCTAATAAAATTAGTAGTATTTGTTTTTCTCAGTAAGACACAATTTGTAACATATGTAATAGTTTTAATCTAATGCTTGATAATAGCACCTTCTTGGAAAACAAGGCCGCCCACAAATTCTCGGGACAGGTTTGCACGTGTTATCAGGAAGAATTCTACACAACTACTTGTGTGTGAAAAGCCCACTCTACATGGAACGTCTTGTATAAGAAGGGTATATGTGACGTGTAATGGATTTTCAAAGTTATATTTATGAAGCGAAAATGTTCACTTTTTATATGAATCGGGTCTCAAATATGTTAGATGAGTCTTGGATCATTGATTAGCTTTCATCCAACAGATAGAAGTAGCCAAGAGATTTTTTCTAAAACGATTGTTTTGCAATGTAAAATTAGCTCAAATGTGTAAACAAAAATAAAATTGAAAGTGAACATGAATGTGTCAAAGAAATAAGCTAATATTTTTCATTTAATTTTTAGAATTTAATTTACTTTCATGTAGAATATCCATAACAACAAAGATTTTGAAATATCTTGACACGAAAATAAAAGGACTTTTTTTATTCTACGTCATAAGGGATCCCTTTTGTCAAAAGTGCAATTGCTCCATTGTGGCATAGAGTATGAACTAGGGATGACAAACAAATCGATGTTTTCGAGCAGTAACATTGATGTTTCGCTTTCGATGTTTTCTTCGGATTGATGTATTTTTCCATAAACACACATGTTTTGAAAACAATTCTCATGATATAAATAAAATTTACACTATCTAATATTTTTGTAGATTGCTTGCAATCAACAGTCTCTAACAACTGTCACTATTGTCGATCCCGTGGCGGTACGAAACAATTTGCTATTCGCAACCCTTCTCCAGTGTTATTACCTTTTTTTAATAATTTTTGGCGTGGTAATGTTAAACTGTATTTTGAACCTTGAGTACATAGACCACTGATTAGAAAAATAAGATGCCAGTCGAATTTAAGGCAGAATATACTTGAAACTAATATTAAAGTGTTATGTATTACGTTATGTAGAGAGAATCTTGCAAGAAGGGACCGCTTGACTGCTTCAGCTTGGCTACTGCTGGCAACATAACTACGTTATGTCCACGCACTCAGTTAGTCAGTATTGTTATAATAAGTTTAGAGTTAGCTCATTTGTTAACATTGTAAACACTATTTCTTGAAATGCTATTGCCCTTCTCGTTAATTTGTTCCCTGACCTGTCAAACTGGACCATTCTTAGAGAAACACTTCTGTAACAGAGCATTTGGCTTCGATGATTTATAAATGAAAGTGAATAAATGAAAAAAAAACACAAATTTCTTTATTTTTTCCTTCTTTACATTCGGTAAACATTATGATTAACATATTTCTTGTAGGTGACCAAAAAATAAAATATACCTCATTTAATATATTATTATATTTCAAAATGAAAACAGGATGAGAAATTACAATCTTTCATCATTTTTAAAACATCGATATTTTGAAAATCGATGTTTATTGTTGATGTTTTCATCTATATAAAAAACCTTTTGGTGATGAATAGAAGTATTGATGAATTGATGTTTTGCTACAATTTGCCATCACTAGTATGAACAGACTACATTTTAACACATGGATCCTGCGGGATACGTTACGTGGTTAACCCCTCTGTCCTGAGCAATATAGCTATTAATCAAACCATTGTAAAACAAAAACTATCGTACACATGCGTTTGAAATTGATATATATTAGAATTGTCTTTTCTCCTTAAATCTGCATTTATTTTATGATCATTTGATTGTAAGATGGTAGTGAGAATAGAATTCAAAGAAACACGTGTTGTCGATTTTAGATTTTTGTGGAACGTAACAATGTTACAAAATATGGAGGGAAACGCAGTGAACTTCATGTGTCAACAATATTGGTGCACTAAAATAATATTTTTGTAAGGTCAGATATAGTTACACTTTCATATCTATTTATTTCTGTCTTTTTTCGCGATATACTGTGGTTAAAAAAAGGATGAAAAATAATATAGTCCAGTTGTCTTTATTTACACGAAATTTTATTTCACTCTTTTTGTCAATCACAGGTAATTCTGATTGTTTATCAATTTCACTGCATTCTAAAGGAAATGAAATCTCTTGACTTTAAAAAGAGTCACCAATAAAATCATTCGCATCATTATTTCTCCCCTCGATATACTTTTCATTCCTCAAACTAGACACCAGCCCAGGAAAAAGTCGATGTTCTCAACAGAAGAATCCAGTTCCGATTCATTATTCAAAAAATCTTGAATTTCAAGTGTTGTGTCACTGTGAATTTTATATCTATGTGGGCTAAACATCTGTTTATGTCGCTAACAGCACGAACACTACTGACAAAAAAAAAATTTGAACGTAATCGACAGTGCCCGCAAATCTGAATATCAAATCGCTTTCTGAAAAAATTGCTAATACTTGCACAAAATAGAAGCACACATTGTTGTTTGTCCTGCGATCATCTTAATAATATTAAAAAGCGTATTCAAAGGGCCTACGAACGTCCGAAAGACGTTTATCGCCTGTCAAAAACGATAAATGTAGACGGACGTATGCCATTCGTCCATAGGACACAGCAGTGAAATGAAGATGACGTATCAGATACGTCTGTAGTGTTAAATGGTGTATCTAGTAGACGTACGGGATCAATGACCGTAGCAGTTGACCAGCCCAAAAACACGAAATCAGTCATTCAATCAACGCACATCCCTCGTCGCCCGGTGCGCGACGTCTCCGTCCCCAGCCGTCTGTCCGTACGGAAGGCATTCACCTCTTCCCCTACCATTCCACACGCCGAGCCCAGCGGCGGACTCTGACATCTTACGGGTGGATCTCGTCGCCCAATCGCACTTGCCGACTTCCCGAGACTGCCATGGCTGAGTGGCAATACAGACGTCTCTGCAGCAGGGTTCACCAGGAGGTTCGAGTCTAGACAGTGCCGTATTTGCGACGTTGGCTAGAAAGCTGGGTCAATTCAAACCCCCTAAAATCCAGTTGTTCTGATAGGCGGAAAACTGATCAGTACTAAGCGAATGCCGGAGTTGTACCTCAATAAATAGCACCAGGCCGTGCCCAACCTTTTCTTCCTCCACGTTGTCCCCTTTTCTCCCCTTACGTGCATGCACTCACATGCCCTGCCCTTGCACACACGTGGGGAACGCAATCGGAAAGTTTGAACACGTCGCGATTAGTTCGATCTGGAGGGAAAGAACCGTGCAACCGACGTGTGGTTCGCGGGCGTTGCATTGTATTGCGCCGCGACACGCATGCTGCCTGCTACAGCGGCGCAGCACTGTCTTCCAGTGAGGATTACTACGCGCCTGAAGAATGCGCTTCTTTCCGAATGGATCCCAGTCAACAGCAATGCCGACAGAGCAAGGCAAACGCGCGATCTCTTGATTGACGAGCGTGTTTCCAAGCCCGTTTCCTTGTTGCTCATCGGAAAGAATCTAAGAGATTACGCAATATTACGTTAACGAGTAGGATGTAGATGTTTACATCGCTGATGGGTAATAAATAATAAAACGATCACTAATCCTTTCTCAACCTGACGCAACAAGTATATTGAATAGCATACATGTGTTGGCCACTAGACTGAAGATTTTCTATACTTTTCCCAGACGTGTACCACAGGACTGCGATCTCATGCGAAAACCATCATCTGACCCTCCCACTACTTGGCTGCCCTACATGCAGATTCCAAGCATTGCACACCATATTATTGTCACCACCATAAAATTTAATAGTTTTTTTTGTTTTCCCCACTTTTTTAAAGAGAAAGTGTTTCCAAGCTTTGCACAGCATATTATTGTGACCACCATAAAATTTAATAGTTTTTTTGTTTTCCCCACTTTTTTAAAGAGAAAGCTGTAAGTATCTCAATTGATATTCTTTAGTACTGGCAACTCTTTTGTGAATATGTGGCAACAATGTTTTTCTCTGTGGCAACTTTGGTTCTGTGGGAGGTCACATTGGTGTTATGAGTGAAAGCCTGTGTTATTTTCTTGTGAAACAATTGTTTTACTGCTATAAGTGCCAGTTGTTTTTGTACGTATATCTATAATTTATTATTTTATGTTATATTTTCTTATTTTTCATCAATTTTGTTTCACAAATTTGTATTTTTAATAAATTTTTGTGTTACAATCTTTACCTAAATTAGTTGTTTATTTTGTGATGAGAAGGCCTAATAACCCGTTTCCAAAGTAAAAAAGAATACATTAAGACATTAAAAGAACCTGTAGATGTCTGATGCATCCATCTTCGGGCCCTGAGAGTTGCATGACAAGCATCGATGGAAGTTATTTTATAAAATTTTAATTATATAATACGTATCAACTACAGTATCGTCAATTTTTATAAACCAAGTCTTACGGATTCAAATTATTTCGGAAATCAGTACAGGAATTTACAGTTTTTCACCACTGTACGTGCCTTATAACCCTCAAAAACATGTTTTCTAGACTTTTTCCTGAATGTTTTAAAAGGATCCACGCAAATAGAGCCAATCGATTCTTCTTGTTGAAACAAATAGGATGAGCTACATCTCACCTCTGAGGTGCCATAGTTTCTTCAGAAAGCGTTTAAGGTGCTAAAAAACCAAACACATTTTTTCGATTATACTCTTAGAATGTTCTCCAAGAATCCGAAAAATGGTCAGTTCCCACCCGTACACCAACACGCGTTGAATACCACCTTATTGGCCCCAAATGGCGGACAAGAAGAAGAGTGAACGTGAATGACGGACGGCCACGTGCAGGTTACTCTGTTTCGAACAAAGAGTAAATATCAATCATTTTTAATAATCGTTATTCTCCATTTTCTCTTCCTTCTATCTCGTTATCCTAAATAATCTATTAATGCTAGGTTTTTATTGGTACTGGCATACGGCTTGGGGTGTTAAATCTTAATGCATTGTTTCGGAAGAGAGCCATTCTGAGTTTCATATACTAAATATTTTTTCCTTATGACATGTTTAAGTAAATGACTTAATAAGTAACTGAAAAGTCCGATCGTTCCAGCAACACGTCCAGGAAAACTTACGAAAATATTACCCACTCAAGGAAAACTTTGACAGGTATTAAATGACGGGTTAAAATGCGGAACATGATATTGGTGACCACTTCCTCCTCACAAGGATGTCTTGAATTGAGATGCGTTACAAACGAGTTATGTTCTGAGAACTGACACCCCAAGCCAAAACACTTCTAATTCTACATATGTACTCTTGTGTTAGATTTATCATAATGGAAGCTAATTACGCCAGACAGGCAACACCAACACCAACCGCAGAAGCTTGGCCACGCTTTCTATGAGTCTCATTTTGAAGAAAAAAAAAAAAAAAGATGGATGGAGAGGTTTTGCTGGAGACCCAGCTTTCATAATGTCGGAGGATTGAGAAAATCGTACCCTTAGTGGTAATAACTAATTGGTTTACTGAAATCTCCCGAGCAGCATTGCGAATTAAAGAAGAGGATAGGTCTGTGTTGTAGTGATAACAAAATTTCATTCTTTATGTTTCTCGTGTTATTATTCGACTTCCTTCTCGATTTAACATCTATTTTTACATTGAAATATTTTATAGATTTTGAAATGTCTTTTGTGACCATTACGTTTATGAAAACGCACGCAACTCTTCACTTACTAAATTATTCACCTACTAGATAAGAATATAAAGGTAGGTGTGAACAGGATCAGTAATTATTTTGTTATTGGTGTACTTTTGTCTAGTTAAATCATTTAAAAGAAATTAGAAGAACTAATAAGGTGAAGAGAATA
This sequence comes from Gryllus bimaculatus, assembly GCA_017312745.1. Classification (NCBI taxonomy): domain Eukaryota; kingdom Metazoa; phylum Arthropoda; class Insecta; order Orthoptera; family Gryllidae; genus Gryllus; species Gryllus bimaculatus. Next base: position 3,167,836 of record BOPP01000002.1, on the reverse strand, counting down.
GATATAAAATTTGAGTTAGAGTTATTTTTTTTAAAAAGATGAGTTTGATATAAAATTCACCCGCTTTGGAATTGGAACCTGTTACATGCGATTCCTGCAGTCGTTCTCACAATACTAAGCAAACTAGTCAATGGAGGAAGGAAGTTCCATAACCAGAAGCGAATAATAGTAATTATGATAATAATAAAATATCCCTAACGATGTGCCTGAGTACAGTCCCTAAGGTCTACGGCAATTCAGGATAAAATACTTATAGATAAGACTGCCGAGGGAGTCAAGTGGCGACTCTACAAACAATATCAAGTACAAATATAAAAACAATGCCTGCATCGCGATTGCACAGACAATTTACAATCTACATCAGAGCAGACTGGCTATCGTGCTGTATTGGAATCCTACTGCCCAATGGCGAAAGCACAATCTATGCAATATTATTGAAAATGCAAATACAAAAATATTCTGGATTGCAATATCCAGACACCATCGCTAGAATCATTATATAGCATATCTCGCCGTCTTCATTGAAAAGAGGCAGGGATGATAATGGAGGAGGTCACCCCAGCGAATTGCAGGGTGGTCCAGAAGGACTTCGAGAAAACGTCAACGAAATATCGTAATCTCCAGGAAGGACGGGACAGAGTAGAAACGAAAGTCCCAGTAATAATTGGAATTCTTGGGGTCATTCTGAGAGAACTGACGTAACATCTGAGCACCTTAGTGCGAGTCTCATTGGCAGGAAAACGTTCACACCCTAAGCAGATACTTTTGGGAATCTGAGTTGTTTAGGTGCGACCCGAATTCAGATGAGAGTCAACCAAGCTAAGGGCTGCGTAATGAGGCGTGTAATTATAAGAAGTACCAACGGTCGCCCAATGCAAGCTTCCTCGAAGAAGGTCGTGACCCACATGAAACCGTTGAGGTGTTTTGTGATATGCGGAGAAGCGTGTCCTTCGGTAAATGCTGATTATCTAGTTCTACACATTTATGTCGGCGCACATTAGTACTATCTGTGACCGCGCGCGCTCGATACCGAGAATGTCAGGCTACGCCCCACTCAGGGGACGCGATTTGACTCGCCCACGGAGGACAGGTGACCACACGCGGTGACCGCAGAACGGGGGCGGATCCAGAAAGTGTTTCAGGGGAGGCAGGCAATTTCAGTTCAGACACTGATTTGGCTCTATATTTTTGAAAAAAAAAATTAGACACCAATACTAAAAGCTGTTATTTTTAGAGTTATATGTTCAATTTTTAGCACTAGTGCTAAAAGGGAAACGATGTTCAAATATTCAGATAAAACCGTGAATGCAACAAAAAAAAACAAAATACTTTCATGTGATCGCATCAGATACTACTAACTTCCAAGTAACGTTGTACCCAATTAAGTGATTTGGATACTGGAATTAAAAAGAAATGTATGTGAAATTTAATTTGCTTCCAGGATTGTCTCACTCGGTCTATCGGCTTTTGTCGCAACATTACCTACTCACTAAATAAAATGCCACTTTTACCACACGCATTGTTAATAACTATTTCAATTGTTAGCTTGAAATAAAAAATAGTACAAGTACTTTAATAATGGGAATACTGCTTTGGATGACATAGATCAATATGTGGAAATTGTTTTAAGTTAATTGAATAAAAGCACAATAAAAGGCTTTTTTGGGGGGACCCCCTTCCATGATACGCCATTGCCATTCAAGTGCATTGAACTCTACAACTATATCCTTCAAAGATATTATGATTGTTGAGATTTGTATTTGTACAGAAAATAAATTATTAATTGTCCATAGAGAAAGATAACGGAAAATTAACCTTCTTCATCGATGTTTATGTCAGATGTTTCGCACTTGAACAGTTGATGTAACAAAAGCGTATTTGAATAACGTTAGTAATATAATGGAATCCTTTGTTATTCTTATCGTTTAAAGGATTTTGTGTAAAGGAAACATATTCTTGAGATGGCTAAAACCTTCATGCTGCTGATTATATATGACTACGTACAGTGATATTGAATATGTTCGCCTAAAGTTCGGGAATACGACAAAAATAACAAACTACTTCACAGAAAAATCAGAGAATGAAAACGTGAAACATCGTTTAAAGAATTAGAAACAAAATCTATGTTCAATAAATTCTTAAAATCATTTTTCGGGCCTGCTCTGAACTGGCATTCGTATTCTTGCTGCACTATCGCGGAATTTTGGAATGACGGCGAATGGAATAGAATATAATGTAAATTTTCGATTCTTTTTAATGTCAACCGTTGCTTAACCCAAACAATTATGATTAAGTGCTGATGCCACGCGAAACAGTGGGAAGACAATAAAATAGATCCTCCGAGAAGCAAAATCGGTTCAAAAAATACAAAATTGATTCACAATTTTGGCAAGTGGAATCACATAAACTTTTATAATACAATATTAATTTGTTATTTAGGCAATAGGTTATTAAGCATTGTTATTTAGGCAAAGGCACACCCAGAATCTTTGTCTGGCAAGGATTACAGGTATCATGTCCAGCTGACTTGACGTTTTCTTATTAAAAAAAATCATTTATGCTGAAAAAATGTATTTTTTAATGTAGAGTTCTTTTTAATGTTTACAAAGTAAACAATTGACATATTGAATGAATTTCATTAGTACAGACAAGTAAAAACTGTGTTTTGTAGTAGTGTGTATCATTGGATTCTGAGGGGGGATGAAGGCCCATGAATTCTCCCCCCACTCCCCCACCCGGGTGCTTCCCTGTTTATAGGCAATATCGGTAGCAATGTTTGCTGCCTCCTGAGGGTGTGTACCGGGAGAGATTGCTAAGGGCATCAACTGATACCACTGCAGACCCTTTGACCAGGAGGTCCTAGGTTCGTGTTCCAACGGTGGCAGGATTTTAGACATTAGCTTGTTAGATAGATCGAATTCAGTCGCTATCTGGAGGAGAATTCTGACGATCGGCAGTTTTCAGTGGTTTCTCCGATAAAGACTAGGCGAATGCCAGAGTAGAACCATAACAAACCTCTTCTTCCTCTTTTTTGTTCTATCCTCTCCCCTTACACACACACACACACAGACACCTAAACGAACACGCACAACTACCACTCATGCAGAGGATCCAGTCGTGAGTCTGTCCCAGCTGTGGCGACGGTTATCTTGTTGGAGATACCTGATACAGTTGAGGAAAACCCCGCTAGCTGAGTTAGGTCGGCGCCGGATCTCGCGTTACAGCGGGGGAAGACCACCAGCAAATCCCAAGCACAAACATCCCGAGCATAGAGACTAGTAGTTGACGCACGCGGAATCACTAACAAGTGTGTGCGCGGCGTGTCAATGCAAGGCTGCGGGCCACATATGTAATAGTCTTTATACAATGTAATGTCTGTAGTATCAGGCACCCTTCCGCGAAAACAACGGGGGCCGCCACAAATTCTCGGGACAGGCTTGCACGTAGCTTATCAGGATACAGATTCACGTACACTAACTACTCTGCTGTGGGGTATATTGTGACGTGTATGGATTTTCAAAGGGTGATTTTATGAGCGAAAATGTTTCCACTTTTTTATGAATCGGGTTCAAAATATGTAGATGAGTCTTGATATTGATTGGCTTTAATCCAACAGATAGAAGCTCGGCATATAGACCTCTTTTCTCCTTTCTAAAACGATTGTTTTGCAATGTAAAATTTGCTCCATAATCGTAACGACAACATTACAACACTGTGGAATTAGGTAGTAGGTCGACGTCGACTCTGGTTGCACAAAAAATCAGCTAATATTTTTCATCTTAACTGTGTCTTCACATGATTATAATTTACTTTCATGAAGAGCCTACTACGTCGATCAACACAACAACCAAAGCATTTTTGAAATACTCTTTGACACGAAAAATAAAAGGACTTGCTTTTGTATTCTACGTCAGTAAGGCGCACTCCGTCGCGCCTCTTCTGTCAAAAGTGGCATCTGCTCCATTGTGGGGCAATAGAGTAGGAAACGTATGATAGGGATGAACCAAACAAATGAGCGAATGTTGTCTCGAGCAGTAACCAATTGGACATCTTATCGCGCTTCCGACGTGCGCTTATAATCTACTTGATGCGCGTGATTGGAAGAATTGGTAACGTGTTCCATAAAACACATGTTTTGAAAACAATTCTCATGATTAATAAAATTACACTATCTAATATTTTTTGTTAGATTGCTTGCAATCACATCCTTAACAACCTGGTCACTTTGTCGATCCCGTGGCGGTACGAAACAATTTGCCTATTCGGCTCAACTTTCTCAGTGTTATTGACTTTTTTTAATAATTTTTTTGGCGTGGGTAATGTTAAATCTGTATTTGACCTTGAGTAATAGACACTGATTAGAAAAATAAGATGCAGTCGAATTTAAGGCAGGAATATAATTGAAAACTAATATTAAATGTTATGTATTAGTTAATGTAGAGAGAAATCTTGCCAGAAGGGACCCGGGCTCGGACTGCTTCAGCTTTGGTCTCACTGGCTGCGCCAGGCAGTCTATGCACTGGTTGCTGGCTCCACGCACGGGGTTTGCTCAGTTCTTCGTGGTCATAGTGTTATAGGGATGAGTTTTGACGAGTTCTGCTCATTCTGTGTAACGATCTGAGTAGAACACTAATTTCTCTGCTAATGGTATTGCCCTTTTGCCTCGTGTCGTCGTTGTAGGTTGTTCCGCTGACTGTCATTATACTTGATACCAATGTCGCTTGAAGAAACCGTTCGGTAACAGAGCAGGGGTCGGTGCTTCAGTATGAGGAGTGAATGAGAAGTGGGCAATAGATGAATGCATCACACAGCAGGATAGTGCGTGGAGGGGCGATCCGGTAGGTACTGTGGGTCGGGCGTGTGACAATCTCGGGCTGCGGGGCTGTGGTGCAGAGACGTGCGTTGCTGGGAAGCGCTAGACTTGGTTGTGCTAAGCGGAGTTAAGTAGTTGGTTCTGCTGAGCGCTGAGCGCAAGGAGAAATGGAAAATAGTAATCCACGAAAGAGCGTCTGTCGTTGGTGAGGTCATATTTGAATCTTTAGTGGGGATTCGAAGGACTCTCTGGACGATAGTTGATTATAACGAGGAGAGACTTGGTTACTGTGTCTATTTCATCGTACTCTGAGACATCTCGACTATTTCGTCGTGTGTGATATCGTTTGTATATCTGGTTGGATTTGTGTCACGAATACTTATCATCTGGATAATACCGAGACCACGATTGCGATGATTTGAGTTGTATTGTAGAGTGTATTGATGGGATCATTCTCGTGTTTGGTGGAGCGATACAGATCAGACGGATTTGTGAGCATTATGTAGACGGATTAGGTGATGAGGTAGAATTGAAAGAAGTGTCAATACATTGGCAGCTAGAGCTCTTATGTGATCTTGTGGATGTCGAGCGCATGACTGCTGATCCTCATTGTTTATCATGGAGGATTTAGTCTTGCACTACCTCTGGCTTTTAACAATAGTCCTATCAGAGTGTAACTTGTGTGTAACTAACACCGTGTATTGTTAATACAAGTGCGTAACGGCATACTACTTTATGATTATATCGATTACGCGTTTGCGTTCTGAAGTGATATCATAATTATTCTGTTCTCAGTATTTCTGTCATGCTAGAATATCGATTTAGTTTATGATCATTGCTTGTTAAGCTAATGAAGTAATGTGCTGAGCAAAGAATCTCCAAAGAAGTTATAAGAATACTGTTCGATTATGTAATTTGTTGTCGGATATCGTAATCAATGATATACGAACCAAAGCATATGCATATATGGATAGGGAAAAAACAGTGTAGTAATATTATCACAACTCAAATTTATTGGTTAAGAGATTAGATATGCCAGATAAAATATATATTTATTGTAATTAAATGGTTACATTAGACAATCAATATGTTACACACACGTGTGATGTAATAGGTGATAATTCTTGTCTTTTGTGAACAGCTCGTGATGATAAACTTATGACGCGGGTAAGAAAAAGGGAATGACATAATAGGTAGGGTCCAGTTTCTTTATTTTAATAAGGGCGAAAATGTTCTACTTTTCGACTCATGTTTTGTCATTAGGTTTATCGTTGCGTGGACGACTAGGTTACTTCTTTGCTGTTGATAATGTTATTTTCTACATATTAGGTAGGATTATAACTAGGATAAGTTGATACAATATACATTCGTTTTTGACGTTATAAGAGGTGTTTCACAGATTTAAAATCTTTCGATAAATTTGATCTCGGTCTCCCCATCAGATAACTATTGTTATTTATTCTCAAAAACTAGACTAACAGCCAGGAAATATGTCGATGATTGCTCTTGAAAATCTAGAAGAATTTTCTACAAGGTTGCGCATTCAAGCATTAGATATCTGACAAGCTTTGAATTATTTCAAGGCTGTGTGTTATGGACTAGTAATGATCTCATAATCTCATATGGTTAAAACTTCTGTAACGTTTATTCGCTAGACTATACGGATTTAGAGATTAATTTGGATATATACACCTTACTCTAGAGATAAAAATATGATTGGAACGTAATACTTGTCAGGTAGACGTGTTCTATGCTCATGATCTGAATTAGTCTAATATCAGATGTTTCTGATTTATTGAATAATATAAAATTATACTGTTTTGCACATAATATATAGATAGCAAGACATTCATTGATATAGTTTTTGTTCTCTAGCGTATCATCTAATAATATTAAAACGTATTCAGTGAGCGGCTAATCGTACGAGTACGATAACGTATATTATAATCGCTGATCAATGGAAAAGAAGTAACATTAGATGATACGGATAGCGTTTATTGCTTCTCTTAAATCGGTCTATAGGTTTATCACAGCTAATAATATGTAATATGGACGTCAGGATGTATGAGCAGCGATCTAGAATCGTCTGTAGTTGGAACGTGTCCGGGATTGAATAAATGGATCTTGGGTGGATTTATGCTCAGTTGCGAGTCTCCGCTACGCGACATTCATGTGGGGCGTGTGGCCTAAGAGCGAAAAGGAGATCGGGTCGTCGATGTGACGCCTGCGGGCAAAGGCCTGCTCACATATTTCAACTGTCGGTCTAGTCCAGTCGCGGTGCGCGCGAGTCTGCGAGCTGGACAGAGCGAGTGCCGACTTCCGCCGCGCCGGCAGAACAACCTGTCTCGATCTCGTCACGCAGGAGGGCATACCAGACGCTGCCTTCGCGTCATCACAAAGATATGCGGCGAGGGCTGTAAACGCTTGTTTATTACCGGGACACGAAAGCGCGGACTCGCTGTACGTGGGATATATACAAGCGTTGTTGGACGTCGCACTGACCTCCAATTGCGCGACATATTCGCCGACTGCGCTCGAGCTTCATCGCCATCGCGCAGTACTGGCATGAGTTGACAGTATACTAGCGAGATCTACCGTCTATTTTCAGAACAGTGAGGCGGTGGTCCGAGTCTAGCATTTATGCCTGTGAAGTAGTTGCGATGGAAAGGTGTGCAGTAGAGCCCATGTGTGTTACTAACGATAGTGCTGAATACTCGCGCTGGCACAATGTCTTCAGAACGGGCAGTGATTTTGGTGATGATCAATGTACATAGTAGTACCGTGTAGGTACGCATACGCAACATACTATTCTGTATCGTAATGTCTCTGCAATAAAGTGCTACAATCATTTTTCGAAATAATTACTAGGCCGTGCTATTTTCAATAATTTCATATATTCTACCAAGCGGATAGATTTCCTTTCCGCGAGCACTTAATGACGTGTCTACTGCTAACTCTGATATCATATAGGCTGGTCAGCGCTGTGGTCTCGACACACTTACTTGTGGACTTTTGAACACTTTCTATAGAAGGTTTTCGTGACGATATCGTTAAGCGATGTAGTATTGACTCTCTGTATTTGAGCAAGTCTATAGTGATGACAGCTTGTCGTGACAACGTTCAGCATTGTTTTGTTACTGTGTTGAGAGGGTACGCGATAGGGTCTGCAGCTGGCGTGAGTACTCGGGTCGCGTTCGGCACTGGCGTCGTGGGGCAATGACGGGAGGATGGCAGAGTGATAGAGCATGGGATTGTGGAATAGTGATGAGCCTAAACGTTAGCAATAAGGCTCCGGCGGTATGCAGATGGTCAAATAACGCGCGATGTTTTGCTCGACTGTAGGGGTAGTTTGTATGATGGAACGACGAGATAACTAGGGTTATGTTGGCTATAAGAATATGGAGCTGAATCATATAAGCGGAATACGTGGGAGGAGATTAAGAGATTACGGCATATATGTTGGATATTGGGTTCAAGCACAGTGGTATGAATCGATAATGTTTACATCGCTGAATAGCGGTAATAATATTAAACGATCACTAATCACCTATTCTCAACCTGACGCCAACAAGTATATTGATAGCATACATGTGTTGGCCACTAGACTGAAGATTTCTATATTTTCCAGCACGTGTACCCATTAAGGGAGCTGCGATCTCATTCGGAAAACATCATCTGAGCCCTCCCACCTGACATATTTGTTGTATCGCTCTACATGCAGATTCCAACATTGGCACACCATATTTATCGGTGTCACCCTCTCGGGACTGAAGGCGTATCGGCGGTATCAAATTATTTTAATATGATACTTGTTTTGTTTGTGTTTGCTCCTTCAACAGTTTCTTTAAAAGTAGCCTTTAACGATGGCGGTCGCGTTCCTAGCTCTGGCTCGAGGCGGTTCTAGCTGCAGGACGATATTCATCTCGTTTAGTACCCAGTAGAGCGGACATCTTGCATAACGGTACAGTGAGTACTGTTTTTAGCTCCATCTATACTTGTTCACGGAATGAGGTCAGCGCTGCATAATCTCGATTTATAAGGAGTAGTGCGCTGTAATATCTGTATTGATACTCTGCTTTAGTACTGGTGCGAAAAATTCGTTGTGAAGGAATGTGCAACAAAAATGTTTTTTTCCTCTGTGTGCAAGAGGACTACTTATTTGGTTCTGGGTTTGTCCGGTGAGCGTCCTGCTAACAGAATTGGTGTAGCGAGTGAACATGGCGAGGCTCGCTTGCGTGTTGGGTTTTTCTGGGAGGTGAATACAGTCACGGCGTGTCTTGACGTCGCTCTGGCGTGGAGAGAAAGGCCTGGGCGGACCCGAGGGGTCGAATGCGATTGCGTCTCCCGGAGTGCGAGTTGTTTACTGTACCGTGGAGCGAGTCTATAGTTTGAGGTAGTGAGGGTGAAGTCTCTTTTTTTATTGTTCATCAATTTTGTCTCACGAGATTTGTACTCTATATAAGGGTAAGTCAAATTTTTTTTGCTGGTTATGGTCGAGTGATCTTCTCACGCTCGATAATTCATCGCTCTTGTTGGTATTTTTTTGTGAGTGAGTAATAGGGGGTATTGTTTCTCCCGTCCAAAGGTATATTAGGGATCACTATGTCAGATGATCTCAGGTTATATTAACGCACCTGCTAGATGCTTATGATGCAGGGTCCGCACGAGCCTATAACGCCCTTGAGATGTTTGCGATCGAGCCAGTGCTATGCCATCGATGGAAGATTATATTTTAGTATAAAATTTTACATATAATATGATATATTCGAAGTATCAACTACATCGTAAAATCGTTCGATGTTTTTAACCAAGGTCTTACGGATTACAAATTATTAACGGAAATCAGTACATTTGGGATATTTAATGCTCTTTGCACACACTGTATGGCAAGGGTGACCTTATAGAACTCTAAAGCTAACTTTGTTTTCTAGATGTGGTGTGTTTGTTTGAGATTTTGTTGTGAGAAAGGATCAGCACGCTATGATGAGTAGCCAGCCGATTTCTTCTTGGTGGATGACGCGGCTTTTCTTTTCGGCGCCTTTCCGGAAGTCGTGACTCTGGATCGGTCCACCCACTTCCGGATGCGGCGGCTGACCGCTGTGGCGACTGGTCCGACCCCCTGCGAGGCTCCTCCACGTGGGACGCAAGCCCTTTACATTGCTGCACCCCATTTCTGTGGGCCATCACCAGTGTAGTGTGCTCCCTTAACCGAGTCATCGATATGGTTTTCGGAGTGGAAGGGCCATTCGTGAACTTTGATGATGCACAATAAGCTCAGCCTGTTTGGGCCGTTAGACATTGATGTTAATGGATCGAACTGACTGGTTTGCTTGGGCTGAGTGACTCGTTTTCACATTGTTTGCGGATGGACGTGAAAGTGGGACAATTGATTCTGGACTCAATGCAAAGGAGACCTATTAGTGGTGGAGGATCTCTGATGTCGGTGGTGGTAGTTGGTGTTATATGGGACTGATAGGTCTAGATAGAACTTGGAAGATAAGTACGTAAGCATCCAGAATGAGAACTGTCGAGCCACTTTGTACGATGCTCATGTGCAATATGAGGTCTGAGTTTTTTTCGTTCCATCTAGTAGAAGACGTTTTAATCAAGGATCGTACAACGATCACGATAGACAATATTTTTGGCGTGATTTAACTCTTAGAAAATGTTATTATGCATTTAACTTCGAACTAAAATATTTTGAGATAACTGGTATCTCGAATAAAGGTGCGAGTGTTTAGTCGATCAAACAGTCTGATGACGTGTAGCGGTTTTGGTTCAGACGTGCAGCCCGGAGCTTCTACCGTATTTGAGTCTATAGTTTTTTGCTATAATTGTGTCAACGGTATTCAATTGCATGTAAAAGAGACAAAGTGTGAAGAATAATATGATGTGATCTTAGCGGAGTTAAGAAGATTTTGAATCATTAGGACGGGCATAACCGCGAGGTCTACTCGATGATGTTTTTGAATTATCAGAATTCGATATAAGAATACCATATATGGCATTATTTAATATAGCGTGGTTATGGGAGTTTGGGATAGGACTCATTATATTCTGTGCTGTCCTTTTTATGAATTACAGATTATTCTTGCTAATATTAATCCATTATATGATCCAAGGATTTGTTTTATAGTTGCTATATTCTTTGGTCCTTTATTATTTATATTATCTCTCATTTTATGACGGAATTACATGTAAGGCTCGTGGGGTTGATAAAATCTTCAATATTTGCGGTTGTTTTTTGAAAGGTGAAGACCATTGGTATGAGTGTTACATTTATAATATTAGTAATTATTTGTTACCTATAGTGTTAGCTTAAGTGTGTTATAATTGTATTTAGTTATGTAGATAAAAGTAAGCATGTAGTAATAATGTCTCGAGCTGATTACCAGAACCGACAGTACCATGGAAAAATTTGTAACCGAGAGGATTATTAACGGTTACTAGTTGTTGTCACTAATTTAGGGTTTCATTCAACAATCAGTCAAGTGTAGGTAGAAACTTTATGATATTCACGTAGTTGTAGAGAGTATGGATACAAAAACGTAGCTTAAAGAATCTTGATAATTGCGTTTGTAGCTAGCAAGCTCAATAATCTCTCGAGCGTATAGTGCACATCTTTAGATATGTTTTTGAACTGAGGATTGTGCGATTGATACGCTTGTTTTTGATCTAGAACTAGACAGAAAGCGCAGTAGAATAATTGTTATATGATTTAAGAACTAGCACATTTATGATGGCTAGCTATCAAGAAAATCGAAAGACAGATCGTTCTACAAATATTACTGCTACATATCTGCGTACAATGTACCTTTTGTGTAGTAAAGAATTTTTCATAAGCAGAGATTAAGTGTTTTATTTATCGCAGGATGCAGGCAACAACCACAACAACAAGAAAGCCAGGCATCGTATAAGCTGTGGTCGCTAGCCGTCGGGTCTTGGCATTATAGTTTACGCATCTTCGCTGTTTGAGCATGAAGAATGAAATTTATAAACAAAGAAGATAGGCTTGTAGAGCGCTATTGCTTGGGAATGACGCAGCTTTTCCATAATGGTCGGAGATTGAGAAAATCGTACCTTAGTGGTAATAACTATATTGGTTTACTGAATCCTCCGAGCCGCAATTGCGAATTAACGAAGAGGAGGTCTGTAAATTTTGTCAGTGGAATATACCAATATTATCGAGTTTCTTTATGTTTGTCCCGTGTTAATTGATTGCGACCGTTTTTCCTTTCTCGAATTAAAGCGACCTACTTCTTTACATTGAAACTACGTTAAGGGTAACATGTTATAGAGTGATATCATGTCTCTTGTTAGACAATCATCTACTTTTTTATTGAGACAGTAGGCTACGCTGGAGCTTAAAGAGATTTCTGAATGGCCAGCGTAACTATTTATATCTTGACTCTCCAACCATCGTTAGCTTAGCTTACCAGTACAATTTATTAGAGGTGTGGGAAGGCACATGTAGACATAGGGTTTCAGTTAGTTTATATTATTTGTTAGGTGTAGTTGTTGGCTTCTTGTCTTAGTGTAAGATCATCTGTGTAAGGAAATTGATGATAGTAAGGATATCTCACATCTAGGGGTAGACATGAGATCGTGTAATGTTGATATATGACTTATAAACAATCTGAGTGGACTTAATCTTCTGTTTTCAGAAAATCCAGACTGATGCGAGCCTTCTGATAGACTGTATGTATAAATATTCACGCTGTTTCTCCGCTCTTCTCGGAATATTGGAATCTGCTTATCACTATGTAAATCTCCATGCGACATTCCAGCTCTCAGACAGTACTCGCAACACAGTCTCTTTCAATGGACTCTAGACTGGTATCAAGTGTTTCAGCCGTTGCTTAGGGGGCGCGCAGTGCGGCGATGGTCTCAGATAAGCCGAGTGAAATGTCGCAATTGTACTGACGCTGCTCTTAGGCGGTCGATGATTGTGCCATAACGCTTAACTCCCAAGATGTGCTGACTAGCAGCTGTCAACTTGAAACAGTGTGCTGAAACATGGATGTGCAGGATAAAAATGGCTGCGGTATCAGCATACCGTATGGACTCGTGGTTAGGTCCGCTGGGGAAAGTATGTGACCCGTGCTCAGTGAAGTCTAACACAAGAAAGCTCCTCCCAAGTGAAATTTAAATAACAATGCTGCATCGGCGATTGCTTATCTCAGAGGTATAATGGTTCTAATCTTACTAACATTTAACGATTAGACCCTGTTCGTGTCCTTTGTATTGCTTGCTAATTTGCAATATACTGCCTTGTCCCAATGGCGAAGAAACATCTCATTTTCACACAATATCGATATTCGATTTATTATCGGCTAATACACTATGCAAACATCACTGCTTTATCTTGAGCTTATGAAATAATACTCTATAGACACACGTGCATCGCTAGAAATCTTCTATATAGCTAGATACCTATGCTGGTTGACCACGACTACTTTCGAGAAAGCAGTGTCGGGATGACTATTATTGGTGGTAAAGTGCAGACCCATTTGCGAATCTGCTAGTGGCTGGTCGACTCTGTTATGACGTGTGGAATATAGGCAAATACTGAAGATGATTATTTAGTCGCAGTTGCCACTCCCAATTTAATCATCCACATCGCTGGGGACTGTGCATTTCGGGGTGAGCTTTATTACAACCTCATTTTTGAATCTGTTGAAATCAAAAATAGCTACAGTGGCTCCAAATCTAGGAATGTACTGGAGTCGTCATGATAGATTAAAGAATAGATGGTACATGTATAATTGAACTACTATGTGTAGGTCTTGTACCTCGAGAGATGGAGCGTATAACATGGTTGGAGGCAGGCTATAGTATATCGCAGAGTCTCATTAAGGACAGATAAACGTATCGAAAATTACTAATATATATAATCTATTAATAAAATCATATATCATGGTACATACTAATCCTAGGATACAAGAACGCTTGACTCATATTCTCGGCGAAAATCTGAGTTAATTGTTTTAAGGTGCTGACATCTGAAATTCTAATGAGAGTCAAATCGTATAGCTAAGGTGCTTAGACGTAAATTGTAGGAGTGTAAATTAATCCTTAATAAGAAAAGATAACCGAAACATCGGATCGTCCTAATTGTACAAGTCTCTGCATCTGGAGGCCAGTGTTTTGTATCCGTTCAAATGTAACCGTTATGAAGTGCCGTGTTTTGTGATAATGCCGGAGAAGCAGATGTCCTTCCGGTAAATGCTTGATTAATCTAGTTTCTCACTTCTATCATCTTTTATGCCTCTGTGCGCGACTATGTAAGTGATACCATTGTGACCGCGCGCGGCATCGGATACGCAGAATGTCAGGCTCACAACTCGTCTTACGTTCTTAGGTGATCTAGTGGTCCACTTTTTGAGCCTCGCCCACGGAGGACTATGGTGCACCCAACATCCCCCGTCGGTTGCACCGCAGACGGGGGTGGTATCCATAAAGTGTTTCAGGGAGGGCAGGGGCAATTCTCAGTTATGTTTCCGACATTCGGTATCCATGTTCTCTTATCGTATATTTGAAAAAAAAACATTAGACACCAAACTAAAAGCTGTTATTTTTAGAGTCTTATATTTTCATAATTTTTATGCATGTAACAGTGCTAGAGGTAGAGCCGATGTTTGCAAAATATTCGGCCCAGTAGGATAACCAGTTGTATATGACAACGGAAAAAAAAATCAAATATTATATTTTTCAGTGCTTGATTCCGCGTCATGATACACTTGACCGACATTATACTTCCAGCACTCGTTGTATCCATAGCGGAGTGTGATTTGTGAATATGTCGTGGGATTATAGAAACGATAATTTTGAGATGTTGAATGTAAAAGTTTTGCGCGTAACACGCAATTAAGTCTCAGCTTCGCGTCTATCGGCATGTCTTGTCGTCTACATGAAGCCATACTCACTTAAATAGCAAATGCCACTTTGTAGCCGTATATGAGAGCTGTTAGTTAACCACATATGTGTGAGGAGCGGATTTTCTCGATGAAGATAATTTTGGTCAACGTCCCTATTGTTTAGCTGGAGTTAGTAATTTATTGAGCCGAAAATATTAGAGGAGCGCTAGTTATTGTGTTTATAAATAATATTAGGGAATATCTGGGCTGCTCTCGACTGTACACTATGATCATATATTTTGGGAGATCCTGGTCTCTAAACTTATATTTGAATTATAACAGCATGCAATTGAGAGAAGCGTCGTTTATTTGGGGCGGGACCGTTCATCCAATATCACACTTGATCATCGTTGCATTGCTCAAATAGCGCGACGCATGTTGACACTTGCATATAATGCACATATACAGTTCCACGTATGCTCAATAGATATGATGGTTGGAGATTTGCGCTATATTTGTGCAGACGAGAGCTAAGAGGAGTTGAGATTAATGTCATCATGGATACGACGAGTCAAGACGGAATAACTCTGAGACAACGCTGGTTCTTCACGATGTTTATGGTCAGACTGGGTGGAGCCTCTATTTGAGACGGAGTGTGATATGTGTTGGTGAACAACACGGGGTTTGTGAATAGACGCTGTCAGTGAATAGTATGTGGGTGAGCATGTCCTCGGTTTATGACTTATCGTTTGAAGGATTTTGTGTAAAGCGAAGCCTATGGTCTTGAGATGCGCGACACCAACTCAACTATACATCTGGGCCTGATTGCTATGATATGACTAGTAACAAGTATTGACAATAATGTTTCGCTCTAAAAGTTCCGCCGGAATAGCGACAAAAACATATCTACATACAGTGACTTCTGTTTATACTATGAAAGTATCATTGACATGTGGATATAACGGACTATCTATTCCGTTTAGAAAGAAATATAGAACTACGAGATGTATGTTCATATCTAGTTGTTGAACTTCCATTAAAGCATCATTTTTCTTCTCAGCGCCTCGCATCTGCAACGCGTGCGCGCCTCAGCTTATTTGCTGGCTGCTAATCTACCTCTCCTTCCGCGTCTTCTGGCGGGGGGCCATACCGTCGGCAAATTGGTTGGCAGAGTTGGAGGAGCTTCGAAATGGTAACACGAGATAGGTGGCACCGTAAATTTCCGGAGTCTCTTTTTATGTCCAATCTGAATGTTGCATTCAAATACATAACACTTTGATTAAAGATACACCTTGCCGCAAGGACTCGGCGCACCTCTTCGGTCCGCCGTCCGAGTCTCTGCCGTGCACTACGCCGTTGCGAATTCGCACATGTGCTCGATTTCTAGGCGATTATTATATATTAGTCCACTGAGAAATACCAAAACTACCGGTTCATCACATATCAAATTGATCATCAACAATTCGGTATGGCACAAGAATGTACCATACATAGAAGTGCTATACATGACGGAATAGTGTATGCTGTGTAGTTTTATGAGTAAATTGGCGGTTGTAATTTAGAGGACAATTGATTCAAAATTTCTGTTGGTAGTTCATTAGGCGGATCTCGCCCAAGAATTCTCTCGCTCGCTTAGCAGGCATTCAAAGGATATTATTCGAGATCGTTAACCGAGACGTTGAAACGTGTATCATTCGTGACATTGAAAAGAGTATTGGAGCTCGATTTAGTCTTCTGCCCATTATAAGAGTGTTATGGGTATATAGATGTAGGAGTTATAATTTGTACTGCTATACAAGAGAACAATTGACATATTCGATCTATAATTCTCATTGTAAGTAAGACTAGCAGTATCAGCCTGTTGATTTTGTAGTAAGTTTAGGTGGTAATCAGTTGGATGGGCGAGGGATGTCTACAGGAATCTCATGAACATATTCATTTCCACCCCACCCCCACCCGGGTGGCTTCCCGATTTAAGGTCAATATCGAAGCAATATGCTGGCCTCTGATGGTGTTCGGGAGAGGATGCTTAGTGGTATCAACTGATATCTCACTGCAGATCCCTTTGGAGGGTCTTAGGTTCGTTACCATCGGGTGGACAATTTTTGGCACATTAGCTGATAAATAGATCGAATTCAGTCGCTATCTGGGAGGAGAATTCTGGTGATCCGGTAGTGTTTCAGTGGTTTTCCCCGTAAAACACTCGGCGAATGCCAGAGTAGAACCCTAACAACCTCTTCTTCTCTTTTTTGTTCTATTCCTCTCCCCTTGCACACACACATACACACCACAGACCTAAAGCGAACACGCACGAACTACACTTCAGCATGCAGGAATCCTATCG